>CM042442.1:26981790-27066790 GCA_023631565.1 Gymnocephalus cernua
TATATATATATATATATATATAGTTTTTATTGAGATCAATGTACTTAAAAAATAAATAAAAGCATGAATAATAAAATAATGAATGAATGTTCACATAAGGAGTAGTTTGATATCTATCACATAATGACCTCATATTGTTGCAATTTGGTGTTCATAACTGGCCTAAACAAATTAAGAAGGGCCCTTGGTTTCTCACTGTTGGAAGATTTCTGTGACAGCCGCTAGTTGATGCATTTGGACTTACAATTAGTTGCATCAGTGTCATGACACAGTCCACAGATAGTGAGTGCCCTCACCCGTCCTTGTAGTTGATAACCATATCCACCAGTGTGCTCAGTGTTCTGGTGAGTTCAGGTGGGTTTGGAGGCAGTTTCTCAGCAGGTGGGCGTCCTCGCTTCCTTTTGACCTTATCACCAGTTTCCTGGCCGGCCTGCAGTTCTTTCTCCCCATGATGTTCACTTTTACGCTTCTTCAGACTGAGGTCCTCTTCCATCTCCTCCAGGGAACCGTTCTCTCCTGCCTCAGGCTGCAGGAAGAGGGAGCAACATCTAACAAACTCAGGCAAACTTATAGTGGGAGAGTAAGGCAAATGAAACCTTGTGGTACTAAAAATATGTACTGTATATATTGTACACACAAAGCCTATCACAAGCTTCCTTTGTTGTTCAGTTTATACCTCAGCATTATAATAACAGCCAGATAGCTGATGTGATAGTTTGGATGCTCAGAAACTGCCACACACACACACACACACACACACACACACACACACACACACACACACACACACACACACACACACACACACACACACACACACACACACACACACACACACACACACACACACACGGTTTAGAACATTCATTTACCACTTAGAGACCTGAAGTACTTCAGACAGCAATCTATAGAGTAAGTCTAAAACCCTCAAATTACATAAACACTCACAGCTAATTAGCAGTACTGGCTGGAGATTTAACATTCTGAATTACAGAGTATGGTTTTGTATTATGAAAAAGCATGCATTTATTTATTTATGAATTTTCATAGACTGAAGCGACACGGCTGCTGTGCTGTCTCTGCAAATTTAGGACAGATTGTTTTATCTGGAGGCTTTGATGTCAGATGATTATCAGGGGAGGCAACATTCTTTTTTAAATGCACAATGAATGTGAACACATTTGAAGAAGCCATGTTTAAAAAGCTAATAGGCCTAATGCAATAAATTATAACCCATATTTACCTGGTTTAGTAAAAAAAAAAAGAGATAGAAACACAAATGTAGGTGTGTGGTTTTGGAGAAGGGTGCCTGCTGCATCCTGAGTTATTTTGAACCAATTGATTGCTCCTTTTCAAATATCTGCTGCTACCACTGTATTTTCCACAAAGGCAATTAAAGGCCAGAAACATGAGTATGCATGCAGCAAGAGCAGCTCCTGCAGCAGCAGCCGGAGAGGGGAGGGACTAGAGAAGGCATGCTGTCCAATCCGAACTGACTATTGATGCATCAATCACACAGGCTCATACAGTACACACACCAGCATTCAAATCATATAATAAAGCATGTTGTGAAAATGTATTTCTCAAGGACAAAGATGAAAGCATGCTGAAATATTGCATTTTGCACACACAGCACCATGCAAAATGATTACTGAAAACAATCATTATCATCATTATTATTATCCAAGCCTAGAAAAATACTGATGGTGACAAACGCTGTAAAAAAAAAAAAAAGCCTATCTATCCGAATCAAAAACACATGGCAGAGAATTGATTTAGAGGAGAGGAGACGTCAACACTACAGCGGTAACAATAGAAATCCTGTTCATCATAGCCCGGCTCAAATGAAGGCTTTAAAAGCCCCGCTGCTCGCTCTCTAAGGGGCTACAATCGTTCCAGCGGAATACTGGAGGGATAGAGGGTAATCCTCAAAGATGTAACACAGTGGAGAGCTGCCTGATTGACTGTACATGTGTGAGTGGAAGGGTGTCAGTGTGTGTGCGCGCATATGTGGTGATCTATGTCTGTGCTATGTCCTAACGAGCCTGACTAATCTAGCAAAGATTCCCTCTCATCTGTCACAAAACACACCTACACACCCCCTCTCTCCCCCTGCTCTCCCTCACAGCTACACACACACACACACACACACACACACACACACACACACACACACACACACACACACACACACACACACACACACACACACACACACACACACACACTTACACAGACAGACAGGAATAAACTCACAGAGATCTACTCGCTCTTTCCCTGGCGCGCGCGCGCACACACATTGACATTCAAACGCACACACATTTTTATCCATCTCTTCCTCTCTTCCCATGCGATGTAGCCTGGCTGAATCCTGAGCCTGAGAAGAAAGACGTGGAGGAGGATATTTACCTGACTGCAATCTGGAGGCTGGCTATCAGGATCGGCTGCAGCTGTGGGGGAGAGAATTAGCAAGCCAGCATAGCGGCGAGCTGCTAGTCTCTTCATCAGCTGATCACTCAGAAGCAGAGCCCAGAAGGGGGGA
Organism: Gymnocephalus cernua; assembly: GCA_023631565.1. NCBI lineage: Eukaryota > Metazoa > Chordata > Actinopteri > Perciformes > Percidae > Gymnocephalus > Gymnocephalus cernua. The sequence continues at coordinate 26,984,333 of CM042442.1, forward strand.
GAATAAAAGCGCTATGTTTTCATATACAAATCAATGGGCTGGGGGAAAATAGAAATGCCATACCCATCTCCTGTCTGCAGCTCTCCGAAGTCTTTTTCCTGACTCTGGAAGGCCCGGAGCTTGTCTCCCTCTGCATGTTTTTAATATCGACTGCTGCCAGACGTTTTTTTCCCCCCTCTTCCTACCCCGCTGTTAAAGTTTTTGGGTCCATTTTTCTCTTTTTTTAAATGTTGCATTGCATTTCAGAGTGTACGTTATTTCAACTAGCCTACTGCAGAGATCTTAGAAACATAAGTCCAGTCTGCTGCAGAAACAGACATTCAAATATCATACTGTGTGTGTGTGTGTGTGTGTGTGTGCGCGCAGGTTTGTGCAAGCACGTAAATGCTGGGGGTCGTCCCCTTCAATATAGAATATGCAACCAATTTCATTTCTGTGCCAAGACAGCAAGAACATATATCCACAACACTAAGCTGTAACAATTGCAGGGATAACACAGTAGACTTTTTCTAGTTTGGGCTGATTTTCAAACACATCTGGTTTCTGTGAACCAATTAGTCCCCCCCAACATGTAGAAAAAGGCTGCTGGAAGTAAGCAAACAATGTCAGAACTCACACCACAGAAAATTAAAGATACACAAGAAAACAGGATAGAAATAGAAGATCCTGTTGACAGAGTGCTGCCCTTTTGTATAATGCAGAGACTTGTGTGGCTTGGACTGGAATTTAATGGAACCAGAGAGGAATGACGATACACATGAGTTGAAAAGGCAATCCACAGCAGTGCTGTCATGCCACCAGTTAGGCTAAGTAGATGTTCTAGCAGCTAGCCAAGGCCATTTGTCACACTTAACTTTTGCAGTGTATTTCTTACTCTTATAGCTCTACTGTAGCAAGCCTTAATGTCTGTATGCCAAGATAAAATGCTTTAAGCAAACAATTTAAATACAACTGTATTAGACACTCATAACTTTGTAGAGAAATCCTGATTGATAGGTGCATGGGAATATGTGACTAAGCTACTGTGGTGGGAAGCTAGCACTGGTAAAAGCAGAGACAAAAACAGAAATTTCTCATGTGAAAGAACCAAAACCTTTCACTTGGCAGAACATAGTGTGTTCACGTAGGACAGTATCACTCATAGGAAGATATTGCATGAAAACAAAAAACAAAATGTTTAGGGCCTTTAAGTGACTCTGGCAGTACATCTTTGTCTTATAAAATGCCAAAACTTCATTTACCAGTTGATAACACCAAAATCAAACCATTCTGCAAATAGAATGTTAAATATCAACATGATTTCATGAACATTGTTTGATAAAAAGATGAATACTGTAATAAATACTTATTTTGTAACTTGCTACATATTTTTTTAAATGTTTTACAGCACGGTTACAGGATACAGGAATTTATCAGAAGATAAATTAATGTAAATACTTTTGCAGTTTCTATCTGTGATAAAACAAAATCTGATATTGTTGGATTCCCTCCAGTAATCATGTTAAACATTTTTAATAGACCTTAATGTATTTTATCGTGTACTGACCATTCAAAATCCAACTGATTGAGTCGTACTTTTTTTGCAGTCAAAAATAATGTCAAGGTCTTTTTTGTATTTATTGTTCATTGTTTTTCATCATTAGAAGGAAAAAAGGTCTGAGGAAATATCAGAAATACTCCTTTTACCTTCAGCCACTGAAAGGGCATGTCTGCGTTTGATTGACAGCAGCTGGCAGGCTGAGCCCCAGCAAGGGGAAAAGAGACAAAGTAAACACTTGTGCTGTAGCTTACAAGCCATGGGCTTACAAAGTATGTTGTTAGCAGTGGTATTACAGAGTAAGGACCAAGATCTGAAAGGACCAAAGTGACATTTGCATTTACGATGCTATTTAGCGTTGTGCAGCTAACAAGATAATTAGCCATCTAGACTGCAGACTGATGTTAGCGGTGCACTTCCATCTACATAAATGGAGAGCTAATGGTATTTTGGTGAATTAATGCAGACATAGGAGGTGTGAAATGTAAATTTCACCATTAAAGCAGAACACAGCATACGATTTACAGGAGACATAGCAGACAAAAGATGCAAATCAAGTTGAAATGTAATATAGAGTAAACTGTAATGGGATATGATAGGAGGTTGCATTGTGTTTTGTATCACTGAAACAACACTATTTCTTAATGGTATTTTTTTTTGGCTAAGAGTACAGGGGGATTATCATTGTATGCCAGTTTCATATGACCGTTATTCTTGTCTTAAAAATGAAAAAAGATTGCTCAAATGAAAATCTACTTTATAAGTAATATGGTGCAATGAAGTTTCTATGCCAATGCAAAGTATGTTATTTCAAGGTTATTTCAGTATTATGTTCCCATGAACCACTTGCTCAAAACCGCTGATTGTTTCCATGGAAACTGGAAATTTTGATGGTGGATATTGTATATAATTGTTTTTTATTACTGTTGCTAGGAAATGACTCAGAGTGCTCTCAGGCACACATGCACAAGCTCTCAGTAATGCGACACAGTAACACTGTGTGTGTGTGTGTATGTGGGGGGGGGGGGGGCGGGGTCGGGCAGGATGATATTATTTCATACATCTTCCCTGTCTTTTCATGAAAAGCTTTCTATCTTCTGCATCCAGCATCACTTTCAAAACCTTTCCAAATAAGCAAAATGTAAATCATGCAGAAAACAAAAGCAAGGGGGTAGACACACAACCCACCATGTCACCGTCTATATCAACGATGTTCCTCTTCTGGGATTGCTCCGGTGCTGCCGGAAATTCTGCCTGATGTCCCTCATTTTGGCCGGATGTCCGTTGCCTTGGGCTTCCTTTGCGTTGGCATCTTAAACTCTGGTAGATTTCTGAGGACTATGGTTAACTGCTCCTCAGATCTCTGCAGGGTAAATCCAGACAGCTAGCTAGACTATCTGTCCAATCTGAGTTTTCTGTTACACAACTAAAACAACCTTTGAACGTACACGTTCCACCAAATCAAATTACTTACTGAGGCTATTTTGCAGCGGCTCCGTGCAGAGCTTAGTGCCGCCCATGACGATTGTGATTGGTTTAAAGAAATGCCAATAAACCAGAGCACGTTTTTCTCCCATCCCAGAATGCTGTTTGGACTAGCCAGACCCTCCTCCGCAGCACCGTGGAGGAAGGTCTGGCAAAGCGAGACTACTGTTTCAATAACGTTATAAAGATTTGTGAGTCAAATTCTTGCATATACTATAGAAAACATACAGAGAAAATTCAAACTTTAAAATTAGGCTATGTCTTATTCAGTGTTGGTCAAGTTTCTTGGAAATAGTAATTAGTTACTGATTACTTCTCCAAGAAAGTAATCCAGTTACTTTACTGATTACTTATTTTCAAAAGTAATTAGTTACTTTACTAGTTACTTTACTAAGTTACTTTTCAAAAACATGATGCACGACCTGTGAACTGTTACACCCATAAAACTTCTGTTATTCACCGTCCAGATCTCAGCAGTGGTGGAAACAAAGTCTACATCTCCGAGTGCAGCCTTCAAATTAGCGTCCATTATGTTGTATTCTCTCTCAAGGTTTCCTGCAAATGACTTTCTCTGCGGCAGCTTGACACCGTGTTTGGTCGGTATTTTTTCTACGATGCGTCGTATAGCCAGCGACGAGCTTCTTCAGTTCAGCGGCACTAAGTCCTGTCGCTTTTTTTAGTCTATTTTCACCTGTTTAGCAGGAGGGGGGGGGGCCCTCGGAGGTTCGCCCGGTGGAATTGGATGTTTATTGTTTATTGTTGGATGATTATTCTATGATGTCAATTTATAATTTATAACATTTTCCTTCACCATTAGTTTTATTATGTAAAATCAAACGATGATAGTGTCCTCCTCCTAGGTCCTATGGGGAATATTCATTAAAACAGTCTGAGCTGTACTAGGGCGCAGGTCATTCTGAATGTTTCATAATTTTTTTATAGCTTACTCAAAGCTGAAATTCAGGTTTTTAAATTTGCAACAGTGGGAGCATGGATGGAGCCAAGGTCACAAAGCCAACTAAGAATGAGCCAGTCGTTTATATCAGTCTTCTAAAAAGATGTTTAAATGCATCTTGCTGCCTTGTCCTTAAGAAATAGTCAATGAAAACTCATTTAAAAAATAATGGACAAACATGTGGGGACAGGGTGGACACAGAGGACAATACCACAAAAGCACAAAAGTAATTTCTGATAAGGATAATAAACAAACTAGCTAACAAATATCAAGTGAGGTGAAACGAAAAGAGCGGCGAGGGAGGCGAGTAGTTTCTGTGTCGGAAGAACAAAGCGCTGGGTGTTAGGGGATGAATCAAACAGGGGAAAGAGTTGTTGATTCAGTGAAGACTCAGTGAAGTTTCAACAGGCATTTTCTTTCCAACTGGTTAAGTCACTTAAGAGAAATGTGAGAAAGTATTCATTCAAGATAACCACTGAAACCGGCTGAAATTGAAACCTGTTGAATATGGAACAAAACAAAAGGCTCCATAAAATTTTTATTTGGTCAGTAGCCAACAGTAAAAAAAAGGACATGGTGCAGAAATAAACTGGGGATTTTTTTTTTGAGGTAACCTTACCCAGAGTAGTAATTTATGCAGTGGTGTAGTCTAATGTATTTTAGCGTGTATACTGTACTATATAAATATATGGACCAGAATGGACATATCAAAGTGGGGGGTCTGGGTTTCGTCCCCTGGGAAATTTTGAGCGTCACCGACTTTATTTCCTGCATTCTGATAGACTTCTTTGCACCAATTTACGGTGGAAATACCTATGCGAAGGAAAACACACATGACAATTCAAAATATATCAAAAATATAACGGAAAGTATGTTGTCATGTGTCATTGTACAATTTTAAGTGGGTATATGAAATCCTGGAGCTTTCTCAGTAGGTATACTGCATATACCCGCGTATCACGTAGACTACACCACTGAATATACGGTATATTAACAATTAAGGAGCTTGTTTTGGATTATTCTAGTGAAGAGTACAGCTACAGCAAAAGCATCAACTTCTAAATACAAATATAATCTTGTTTACATTAGAATAAAAATCTGGACGTACAAAGTTTACCTAGTTTTAAGATTTTAAGTTTTTTTTCAGAATAATTGACAAATCAAGACTATCTGTAGCTATTTATTATCTATTTTTTATTTATTTACATATTTACTCACATATCTTTATGAGTTTGATGCTACTGTGCTGTATATTGTTCAGCAATTAAATAGTATTTACAAAAAAGAGAATTAAAACAATTAAAGAAACTTTGAACTGATAGTATATAATAAATGACTGCAGAATACGACAATAATAATATCTCTTACAGACATAGAATAATAATATACTCTGCCATGCATATATTACCTGCTGAGTTACAATAGAATACACACCATGCAATGTTTTGCAAATGCTACACTATATACTAGAAACATACAAACTAGAATTCTGTCAATTGCCTGACAACTGTAGGTTTGAAACTGGCCCTGTTAAAATCATTATGGGGGGCCTCAATACTAAATCACCTGATAAATAAGATTCAAGAAGAATCCATTCAGGCTTTGGGGTGTCCCCTCATTCAAAGATATTTCTGCCACCAGAGGAGGAGAGAGACTTGCTACTGTGACGAGCAGCTGCCTGTTAACACACAGAAAACAAAATACATTTCTTTGAAGAAAATGAACCGCATATATATTTAGTTTAAATGTTAGTGTAAAAATGTGGACCCACATACCCCTGTCTGTCCTTTGGAAAAGTTGGCATGTGCATAAAGGAGCACTGCAATGTCATTATGTCCTGCCTCCAGAGCAATGGACAGGGCTGTGCTTTCATCCTGTAAACACACAAACTCAAATAAATTATGAGAGGTTTTGCTGTTTATTGAACATGTATAGATGGCAAAAGCCTACTGTACAGTACAACTTCTACTCCCTTGTTTATCTGACATATTAAATGGGAATAAAGTGTTCACTCTGATTTCATAATATTTGAGACAAAATTGGAATGCTTCAGCTTCACAGCTTGAAGCCATCACATTAACAGAGGCTGCACAGAATGGCAGTAATGACTCACATACACTATCAGTCAGGGTGGCATCACAGTCTGGCTGTGACAGCAGTAGTCTAACAATGTCGGCGTGGCCATGCTCGCTTGAACACATCAGCGCCGTGGAGCCCTCGTCGTCCTGGAGATTGACCTCGGCCCCTTGTGCCAGGAGTGCCTGCACCATGTCCATCCTGCCATGGCTCACAGCCAGCATCAGAGCTGTCTGACCGGCCTGGCGTCAAACACGGGGAATAGGGTTAATGATGCTGAGTCCACGCATCTCAAACATTAATGTTAATGGAATCAGACAGATCACGCTTTCTCCATTCTCTACTCATGGAAGATAATGCACATACAAAAAAATACAGCAATGCTTTATTTTATAGTTCCTCCTGAAAATATCTATGTCATTTGGTACTAATTATGGGTAAAACAGAGACAGTGTTAAATTTTACGTATATCTATGCAGGCAATTTTAATGAATTGCCCACAACATGCGACATTAAAACATCAAGTTTGAACTACAAATATAGTAACCCAAAAGAAAAAAACATCAACTTGACATTAAAGAATAAAGAACATGCAGCTTTTAGTAGTACCCAAAGCAACATATGGACACAATTTAGAGAAACAGCAGGACATCAAACCCACCACCGTCACCTGGGAACAGACTGACCTGGCTTGCCTTTGCATTGACGTCTCCGTTTGTGAAGAGCTGCTCCACAACTCTCATGTCCTCTGGACTTTCCACAGCTGCGAGTGCAGCCAGCATGATGGGTGTGTAACCGGCTTTGTTCTGTTGATCGACGTTACACACCTCTGTAGTGATGGTGGTCAATTGCGTAGAACAGACAAAAGAGAGGAAAGCAGAAATATGAAAGGAAGACAGATGTTTATATCCATTTATTTTGAGGCTGGTACTGGCAAACTATTCTCCACCTATACAGACTGTACCAGGTTAAAATACCTGTACAACATTCTAAAATCATTCAAATAAAACTATGTCAAAATGTCCAATAAAATGGCCCTGCACCAAAGGTTATTTATTGTATAGATTCATAGACATGGAAAATGTGAGCACTTGCAAAAGCCATGCTGTAATTGCACAGCAGCAATGATACAAATGCATTTTAGCCTTGCTCAAAGTCAAATCAACTGTGGCTTCCTTGCTGCTGTAAAATTATAAGTTCTCAAAAGCATTTATTTTGTGAGTGCTAACATTCTACATTTATATTTATTTACATTTATATTCTAGCTTGACTCCACCACAGTATGAGCAGATAAAACACTCACTCAGTGCATCATGTGGAGCATCAAACTACCTTCACCTACTCTTTCAAATGGAGTTCAAGCATTTTTTTTTTTATAAAGTCTGCATTTCGAGCAACATATTAAAAAGCTTTAGTCATGCTTTTTACATCATGAACATTCCAAACATAAAATTATTGATACATTTCTGTGACACAATGGATTAGCATTATTACTTGTTTGCTGATCATATGCTTCTGTTCCACCTGACCAGACAGAGGTAGGTCCAATCTCTTCTGAAAGCGGTAGCAAAGCTTTTCAATAAAATAGGAAATAATATTGAATCTCCTCCATTAGGACCCTTATTCGATGTGTGCCTGTTCAGTTTAAATTGATTAAAGTCTCTGAATGTCCTGGCCCTCAACTTTTTATCCCATTTAGACCGGAGAAAAGGTTGGAACAGTTCATTGTGGTTTTAAAAGCAGATTTCTAAAGTACATCTTCATTTCTATTCTTTTCATCACCAATTATAACAAATGCACTGCAGTAGGAGTACAGAACATTACCTATTTTTCCCAAGCTGGATGAAGTGCATGCACGATTTAAGTGTTGCATAATTATTGCTTTATCATAACAGCTTTGGATGGTTTTGCAGCAGTCGACAACATGTATTTTATTTATCCTGTTGTTGTAATAAGTGTTATTATTATGCTGCAGAGTTTAAAATGAATGATTTTGGGTTAGGCAGCTGCATTAAGTTACGGTATATGCATAATAGACTTATTTTGTAGATACAAAAAGGACCTCATGATCCAGAAAGTATCTTACTCAATCACTCAGTGTAGCCTATTTGCCCCCTAGGGGCTACTGTGGAGCATAGCAATGTCTGAACTAGAGCACTCAGCCAGAATGTTGTTAAAATACATAATAACCTCTAGTTTGCCTGTGAGTATTACTGTACCTGCATCAAGCAATGTCTTGACAATGCCAAAGTTGGAGTGAGACACACTGTAGTGCAGAGCTGTGTTTCCATTGCTGTCAGCCATATTAGCTATATGTTGCAATACTGAAGGTGAAATGACCCGAAATGTAGACAAGTAATTCCCTATAGTGTCAGCAGAAGCTGACTTGTGGCTGGACACAGATGACCACTCTTGCTGGATTGTTTGTAGACAGTCATGCTGCAAGGGACAAAAGAATGTAAAAAAAAAACATCAATGTGTTTGTAGGCATCCATAAATGCATTTCAAGTTGCCGTAATTCACAGCGTGCAAAGCAATTTCACCTTTGAATAGAAAGGAGGGTCTTGTTATTACAAGAATGTGACTGAAAGAGCACAAACCAAGAGCATAACAAAGCAACAACTCACTTTCAAAATGTCCAAGACAATTTCAAATAGGTAGAGAATAGGATATTATTTATATAATCCATAAAAAGTTTGTGGCATGTTTGTTTGTCTTTTGTTTCTGGATTTTCCTTTTCAATATACTTCTTGTGAACTCCTCTTCTTTTTATTTCTTTGCCAAATTACTGTGAAAATGAGTCTCTTTCACTCACAAATGTCATTGTTTTCAAGTTCAAGAAAAAAATCTAATGACAGAAAATTACAGTGCCGACAAATTCCTGCGCCTTTTCCATTCAAAGCCAAAGCCATTTCTTTTAAAATGGCATATTTGAACACACCCTGCCTCAGCATCTCTCCACACCCATCCAGTGACATACCATTAAACGTGCACATACACATGCGCACATAGTGAACTTCAAGGGCTCTCATGCTGAATATAGTGAGGAAAAACATACCAATTCGCTGCTGGATAAAGCTGTGTCATTACTTAGGTGTAACTTCAAGGCTTGACAAGCAGAAAACATTGTTTCACTTATCTTACACCTGAAAGGAATAAAATGCTACAAGTTACATGGTGTGAGTTCAGACCTGAGCGGAACTCTCAAAAGTTAGACTCACATAGTAAAATATTGAGATTGAAGGATAAGGCTATTTAACGCAGTACTCTTATTCAACTGAGATGTTTTGACTTCAAAACCATCTGGACTACATTAACATTACCTCTGTGTTTGTGATTTTGCAGACCCTTTGGACACCTTGTTGGAACCACCTTTGCCCTTTCTTCCTTGCGTTCCATCTTGAGAAGCTTCCCTTGATTTTTTGTTTCCCCTCCTTTCCACTTCCTCAGAGTTAGCCTTCTCACTGGCAAAGGGCTCGTAAGATGACATGGGGTCCAATCTAAGTACAAAACACAGGAGTTACATACATAAAATATGGTGAGATGCTGAGCCCTAAAATCTAAATATTAGTTTAAACAGATGATTACCCTGTGGTCACCCTCATTAACTTCATGCTCTTCCTGTTGCTGCTACAGCCTTGGTCACCATTTTGTTTCTTCATTACAGACCGCAGCACACCGGCATTTGTTGACCTATCTGGAAACAACAATGCAGCACCTCTGAATTTGAACAAATTACATTTAATATTAAAAACAACACATGCAAAAAAACATGTAAATCCACTAGGTCAATCTGTGCAGGACTTTGTGAGGATTGTTCATAACTCTTTATATATTCTTATGAATCTCATTGTCTCATTTTAAAAAGAGAAAGCTTTCTCTGACACAAGCCCCTCCTATGGAGCCATTCAATTTTAGACCCTCAGCCACAAACTGGTATGTGGTACGAAACACCCTCCAAAACCAGATATCATTCCAAACATTACAAGTGTATCCCTCAGAAAATCCACTTGTCAAGCCAAAGGCAGCCACTTCCTCTTAACATAAAGCAAGTTTAAAGTGGGCCCTGGGAGCGCTCTAGAAGTAAAATATTTTTAAACTAGACTACTTTCACACAGACAGTATTCTTACCCACTATTGTTTATTGGATTTCTCATGAAGATGAACTTCACATACGTTTACCTTGCAGAGCTAAAGATGCCTGATGTTCCAACATCTGTATCGTTCTTTTCACCTCTGAATCACTGCCAGCCTGTTGGCAGATTCCTGGGTTTGTTTTGTCACACTTATTAGAGTCAACTGAGAGTTGAGATGGGGACTGAAACTCTCTGCTGACTGTGACAAAGAAAGAGGATATAAGTGAAGTGTTTGAATAGTACCAGCATGACATTACATATATGTCATGACAATATTAATCCAACATTAAAGGTATCTAAAGGAGTTTGTGACTAGTAGACCAATGGGTCCCCATTTTGATTGAAGGCACATGGATGATGCTACACATTCCAATAATGCAAAGGTTTAGCAAACTATATGGTCTTTGGTTTCACGGTATTCCACTTGCCTGGTGGTGGTAAGATGCCAAAAAATGAAGAGGATACGCATAATGCTTTGTGGTGAGATACGCTAAATATAATATTTACAAGAAAACTCCACAGGGTACCTTTTAACACCAACTAGATCTACAGGGTTACCTGGTGGCTGATAATCTAAAAGATGGACTTCTGCTCCTCCTTGTGCTGCAGCTTTGTTATTACAGGACAGCTTGGAGCTGGCACTTCCTCGTCTACTGTGCTGCTGGACAAACCCATCCCTCTGCTGAGCGTGGTCCTCTGTGAGCAGGTCCCCGTGCTCCCTGAGCAGCCAATGCATCTTCTCTATGTAATGGTTCAGCTCGGGGTCCCACTGGGACTGTGAAGATTGCTGGATTATCTGGCCAGGTATACTGGATGAAACTGACAAATCCCGTATCCTCCCCTCCCCTACACCGATGCTCCTTGTCTTGATGGGGTCAGGCAGATGGGATGGTCCACATGCCATATTTCGGGATTTCAGTCCAACCAGAAAATTGTCATTAATATTCGTTAATCCAACACCTGCGTCTCGGGTTACCTTGGCGACTGTCCCTGGTGTTTGTTTTAAGGCACTTCCTGGCAGATTTACAGTTCCTACACCAACCGTGCAGGTCTTCGGTGGGAATTTGATGTCTTTGACCCTGTTGCCTACTGACACTGTCCTGGTAACAGTCTGAGTGGTGTTGGTGTGCTTGTCTTGGGTACTTAGGACAGTATTAGTGCTGGAGTCTGTGTTGAAGACATGGCTGGTGTTGGTAAAGCGAGACACTGAGCTGCATACAGTGTTGGTACGCTGGGAAGCTGTCTGGGGTGTTGCCATGATTCCCAGATCCACACCTCTGACTTGATCTGTGGCAATACCTTGAGAAACCATTTCCTTTGCTTCGCAGACGATCACATCAACAGAACAGTCCCCACAACTCACTGAATTATACTTCATCTTTCTTTTCTTAGACCCCAGATTCTCCACTGGTACCTCTGTGTTGGTTTCTGCATCACATAACTTTATCTCCCTCCCAACTCCTTGTGTGTTCGTAAGAACTTGGATCCCCACACCCTTTTCCATGGTCTCCACTCGCTCCCTGACCTCCCAGTGGCTCATGGGTACATCTGGTCCTACGCAAACATTCTTCAGCTCAGGCCTCCAACACGACACTCCCACAGACTTCACCTCTATTGCCTCCCCTGTGCTGGCATCTCGGAGCTCTGTGTGATTACCCACTGCCTGGCTTGTGGTGTGAGGCCTTGCCTCGATGCCTGTGCTCACAGTGGATGGTCTAGCAAAGGAGGATTTATCAGCTCGGTTCCTAGCTCCTGCGGCCTGAAGCTCTAGTTTCAGACGACTCATCTCTGTCTTGAGAGCGGATTCTTTTAACTCTGCTTCTAAGTGACAAATTCTCTCCTTTAAGGCACCAATTATTAGTTGTTGGGCATCAATCTCTGCTTCCCGTTCTGTGTAAATTCCAAGATTAACTTCAGACACTTCTGATGCAATGGACCTCGTCTTTACCTGATCAGTGTTCACATATTTGTTTTCTTTAGTGGGTTTAGACAAGGTGATATTGTTATCAGTTCCCACTGTGACTGACTTGATAGCCTTGTCATGCAGAAGGCTATGGGCTTTTCCATGCCATGGTTGCAAATGTCCGCCCTTGATGGTTTTCTCCAATGCTTGCATCTCTTCAGTCAGTTCCCTGAACTCTCTGTAGTCTGCGCAGTCACTTCTGACTATGCCTTCAGGTCCTTCCACATTAATCACCTTATTCTCAATGTCAGAATTTTCCATGCCATATGCTCTCTGCCAGATCACACCATGTATGTCCTTGTTGTCACTATAGCTCTTGAGTTGAGAGACCAGTTGCCTCTTTTCCTCCTGAAGGACTGAGATTTTTACCTGAAGGATAGGGATGACTGTCACCTGCTCCTCCAGCTCCTTCAGCCTCTGCAGAGCTACCACCATCTGGTCACGGACATGCTGCAGGTGCATGGGGCCGAGACCTGTAACTGGGGTGGTTCTCCCAGAGCTCTGTGGGCTCAGCCTAAGGCATCCTGTGCTGCCTCTACTGCCCAGGGACGAGCTAAGGTGGACATGTATATCACCTTGTGTGCCAGTAGGCTTGTTCCCATTGTTGTTCTGATTATATGCGCCCAGGCCAGTGAAGGGGGAAAGCGACCCATGGGAACTTACCCCTCCAAAGCTGGCCAGCCGACGACGGGGTGGGGGCTGAGGTGGAGGCTGGCTCGTCACCTCCTGTTCCAAGTGTTTGAGGTTCTCCATTAAGGTCTTTTCCATCACAGGGCTTTGTCTTTGTAATGCAAGAGATCTTGCAGCAGGTTGAGGCTTTGGCTCATTAAGTATCTGAGAGGTTGCTGGTCCTTCATTCCTGGAAGGTTTGTTATCCAATGAGGAACCATGTGGTGGAGGAAGAGGAGGTCGACCTTTTATGGTAGAAGACATGCCCAGTAGTCTTGTGTCGTCTCTGCTAGATGATGACAAAGATTCTGCAGAATGCCACTGGCTGGGTGAAATGTCACTCTGCGTTTTTTCCACATTATTGACAGCCACTCTGGGCCTCCTTTTAAGACTTAACCGCTTAATGGTGGCACCGTTTTGGAAATTCTCCACACTCTTAGAGTAGTCCACGTCCAACTGATAACTATAGTCAATCTCCAGGTAGTTAGAAACACACTCTTCAGTGTTTTGACCTGTTAGACCAACAGTGGAACAGCCATAGTTGATTACTCTTGCAGAGCAAAAAATAGTCAGTAAAGAAAATTTCCCGCATTGTGAGTTTAAGTTTAAAACTTAATATATAACTAGACATTACATTTACAACAGCAAACCATTGGTATTGAAGAAAATTGTTTTTAACTTCATAACAAAATAATATCACAGCAAAAACCACAATATGCTATGGAAAATACAGTATCTAAGGTTTTATACAGCTACACTATATACTTTCTACCCTTAGTTTCTTTTGTCTTTCCTTACCTCAGTATTATACGCTCATCAGCGACCGTTTCTATTTGAGCCTAGAGCCTTCCTTCTATCACCCCGAAATGTTTTTGAGTATAAACTCTCTGAGCCTGTCCCACAAGAAGAGGAGGGACGGGAGAATTTACCAATTGTGTCGACACTCTGTTTTCAGCAGTCACTTCTCTCTAAATTGTATGTCTCTCTACATAGACTGAACACACTATAATTACTATGCAACTCTCCCTCTAAATGCCTGACCATAGTCTTGGCAGGTTTTCTCAACCACAGACATCCTCCAAGTATTTTAGCCAGGGAACACATAAAAAAGGAACAGCAATCTTTTATATTCTTCAAATATTTGACACCAAAACATTGTAGTACATGAAACAGGTATAACTATTTAAATTGTAAATGTTTTCACTTTCTAGTTGAGAGTAATGTGTGTTTTAAATTGATAGATATTTCAGTATTTGCTATTTTTAAATTCCATTATAAACCCCTGTAAACAAAAGGTTGGACATATTTTGTTTATTATAAATAACACAAGTTATGAAATCCACATCAAGCAAAAACTAGCATTTAAGCTATTTGGAAAGTAATAGATATAGTTACCTGAAACATTTCTCAAAACGTAACTTCCTTGAGCCATAATTATTCACAAAGTACCAATAATGGAGCAATCCCTTTATATCCAGTTATACCTTTGGATAAGTCTGTATATAAAAGAAAAATGTAGCGCAAGTTAACCATACTTCACTTCTTGATAACTAGCTTTTAAATGTACATGTATTGTCCTACAGCATCATCTGCTCTCTCTCTCTCTCTCTCTCTCTCTCTCTGCCCAGGTTGAGCAGTCAATAACAGCTAACATTACAATGCTTACATAAAGGAAATGCAATACCCGGCCACAACATATTATAGTTAATTCTGCAAAAAGTACAGCGAGCAAAAGGCTGAGCCTCAGTGCAAAACAGTGACTCACAGCATAGCAAGGCCATATCACTTTCTAATCAGTAAGCACCTTCTGTTCTCAGCACACAGAGGTTTTAAGGAGAGCAAAAAAGAAACATACGATCCAGTTCTGTCAGTGTCTTGTACATTTTTTACCCTTCATAGAGAGTTGGTTACATTTGCAAGTCAAGTGAAAAGTCAAGTAGTGTTTTATGTATAAAAAATTGATTACATAAGATAGGTAGTGAAATGAGGATGTTCCAGCAGCAAAAGCATAAGGACTCAACAGCGAAAAGAACATTTATTTTCACCGTACTAACATATGTTAACATGTATCATATATGCATATATGTGTCAGTAGTAGGGTGACCAAACGTCCTCTTTTGCCCGGACATGTCCACTCTTTACGTAGCCTACTGTCCGGGGCTTTTTTATAAATTCATGAAAACGTCCGGTTTTCACTGTTTTTCATAGGACCAAAAGCGTGTACTTAAATTGACTGGCGCGTTGCACACAATACTACGGTACCTTGTTGCGTGACATAATTCCCGAGAGGCTGCCTTGTGGGCGGTTCTGCGACGCGCACATACACTGGGAGCAGAGCAGACAGCGAGCAGCATTGCACACAAAATGTCGAACCGTGCAGCTTCACAGTTGAACTGCAAAAAAAGTTTCCCACATACCATCCCGGTCGCAAGATTACGAATCCCACTATGGCAACGCCAAGACCCGCCCTCCGAAGCAGCTCGATTGGTTGGGGTTAGGCATTCAGTCGCTCCAGAAAAACGCGGAGTTTTTTTGTGATTGTTGCGGGCAAAAATCCTTGATTATGCGGCACGTTTTCTTAAAAAATGCGATGGAATATGCGGGATATTTATGCCATTTTATGCGATGAAAATGCGGGAACTTGCAAAAACTGCGGTTTGATGAAAAAGAGAAAAGAAGTGATTCCCCCAACACAGTCACTTCATAACGTTCCCATGGCAACAGGGGAAAATGTCTACTCTTGACTTGTGTGAAGTAAACGCAATATTTTTCAACTTTCTGCTGAGATATATGTGACTTTTTTGCAACGAAAATGCGGGGATTATGAAATCATGCAAGCACCACATATTTTGCGCGGAAATCGGCAATTTATGCGGCGAAAGTGCGGCGTATTTGAAAAAATGCGGCCCCCGCATTAATATGCGGACTTTGGCTGATTATGCATTGAATTCTGCGATCGCATAATCGCGTTTTTCTGGAGGGACTGGGCATTTCACCTCGAGTAGTTAAGGTTAGGATAGCGGATTGGTCAGGGAATAGGACCTGAACAAATGGGGTCACGTTACCTTGGACGCCTGGCCAATAGTAGTGATTGAAGGGCGGGTCTTGGCGTTGCCATTGTGGGATTCGTAATTTCTAATTTCGCGTCCCGGTCGGGACAATTGGGAGGCGGAGTGCACCGTGTGCAAAGCTGGCACATACAGCAAAATATGGATGGGCAGACAAGGAGGATGAAGAAGACAACTAAAGATTAAAAGTATTATAGAGTAGTATATATCATTTTTGTTTGTTAAGTTAGTATCTTTGTGAGACTGTTTTATTATTTATCTTATTACATTGAAAAGGTATTAAGAGATATTTATTTGAAGCTGGACACAGAAGAGGTCATATTTAGAACATTATTTCATATTATTTATTTATCTGAAAAGAGAGCTATTATTTTGTTACAGTTTATAACAGATTTTATTTTATTTTATTACAGAAGTTATTTTTGTACCATTGAGGCATAATAAAGTATGTTCATTAACCTCTGAGAAGCCTGTCTGAATTTGTGTCTCGAGGCCGGGCCGGGTGTCCTCTCTTTTGGAAATCAAAATATGGTCACCCTATAGTCAGTAGATATTTGGTGTATAAAAAAACAATCACATGTCAAAATCACACTGTCTCCACACTGACATTTTCATCTGAAGCCTGAGTGAATACATGACATCAAGCCTCAGGCAATAAATCCAAGAGTTTAGCAAGATCTCTTTAGAGTAAGCCACAGTGACCGAAACTACTATTTCTGCTGCTCTCAAATGAATGTTACAGAGTGAATTGGGACAACTCATTGTAGGGAAGCAAAGTCAAGTTTGCAGTTAAGGAGCCCGAAAAAAATGCTTAGAAAACACAATCAGGAACACATGTATGCTTTATGCCTTTTTAATTTATCCACACATCCTTATTCAATCACTCTTTCACTAACTTACATGCCTTGGGATGTCTCTCGCAGCCACTGAATGTTATTTGTTTTATATCTTAGTTATTTGTTTTTCCCCAACTATAATGCTTTGTTATAGGGAACATCACTACAACTGTATCACTATTTGTGCCATTCCATGTGACTGCAGTTTTTGCAGTTAGATTTATTTGTTTGTGTGAGGTTTTAAACACTGTCATTGGTATGCAGTCAGTCCACAAGAGCTTTCAGCACATCAGTTCATTTGTTTCAGACCTTCCTCTAATCCAATCTTTGCTTTGTTTTCTTGAGAGTTTACTAGATAACTAAACCTATAAACAATAAAATGAGAGAAGGAAAAATAAAATCACTCTTTGGTTGAACTGGGGCACGTTCAATCTCAAAATGGTGTGCACCGTTTGGTTTTGCCACGGTTTGCTGGTTGAATGACGTGTTTCCTCGGAACGGTGTGTGAAACAGTGTGCAAGGTGCTTTGAGTTATGTTTTCTCTCGTTTGGTGGGTGTGTCTCTTGTTTATTGGCTGTGTCTCTATGGCTCTGGGCTGTGTCACAGGTGATACCCAATCAGCAGAGACGTGTCTGTAAACTCGTATTAAAAAGGCAGTGCGTTTGCACACACAACCGGGTGTTCAACGCACCCCCGTTTCAGTTTTTAAAAACTTGTTGCTACGTTTTGTGGGGGCTGGACGTGGCCCTGGTCAAGTCGACAGTCGTGAGGGGTCACAAGTCAGAATGGTTGGCTCTAACACGGGTGTTTCCCATTGACTGTATGGTGTTTCCCGGTTTTGTGGAATAGTCCAAATGTCCCCCCCCCCCCTTTTTCTCTATTTTGCAGGTGGTTTTGGGAAGTCCTCATTAACATCTAGCTTGAGAGATGCAATTCACCAAGGAATTCCTCAACTTTTGACACACAGAAGCTGCTGAAACCGGTATGTATTCCTGAAAAAAATAGATACGCTGTAGTTAAAGATGGCATAATAGCAAAATGTCTCCTGAATGAATCCTGACCACCCAGAACAGTTAGCAAGGCAGGGTGCTGCATAAGCCTGAAGCCTTGTGGTCACGGTGAGAGAAGATACAAGCAATCTATTATATGATGCTGGTGCAAAACTCATACTTTACTTTTTCATGGTGAACTGAATCATATTTTTCTGTTAAAATTGAGCTCAAAGTCAGTGCGCATTCACCCGTTAGCCTACGTTAGCTATCATTACTTAGCAATGCGATGGGATGCAACTTACCTGTGCAGGAGAAGGCAACAAGTTAGGATGATGCAGAAGTTAAAAATAATGTCACAAAGTATGGAAATGGTCGAACGCAGGATTAATGCTAAAGCCAGATGACCTTTTCTCCTCTTTCCTCCTTTGTTTTTACATGTTATCTGTGAAATGAAATACGTTTTCACTCGGCAGCAGTAGGACAGCTACTGCGCATGTGTCGACAGCTGTCAACATGCAGCACAGCAGGTGCTCCTGGGAGTCCTCAGTAAAATATTAATGATGTCTTTTCTTCCATTTAATTGATTAACGCTACACAGCATGAGGACTACATGATTATTTTTTGTCTCTATTGTCTGTCATGCATTTTTCTTACAAATGTCTTTAAGTTTCTAACTGAGAAGGGCTAGTTCAGTGGTATGTTTTGACCAATTTAGTCATATCAACAATTAGGCTAATATATTTAGAATTATAGTTTATTTCGACAGTGATAACTAGTCGTATATTTAGTGTAAAAGCATATCTTTGTTTATTTATTAGTATTTTTTTCATTGCATTATCTAAATTCACTTTTCCCTTTAGTGGCAGATTCTGACAGTTTTCTAAAGTCAAATGAAACAACATGGTATTTGTTTGAATAGTCTGCATCGATTTAACTATACCATTCCACTAATTTAAATTCTAACAGCAAATGACAAAAAAGGCTGGCCCCTCTGACATCGTGCAAGATGATACTGTGCCTTACCAGAGCAGTTTTGATGTTGCTGAAAGTTTAAAAGAAGAAGAAAGTGACTGCTTTTTATTTGCAGAGAACTACAAAATTGAAATTAATTCAAGGCACAGCAGAGTTTCCAGCAGGAAATGGCCTGCTCCTTAGAGTTGAATCTTGGCCCAGACTCCATTTATATTCAACATCTTGTAAGCTGCACAGCGACATCATGTGGACACAGTGGAGAAATACTTTTCCACTCCACACTACATAGACCAGCAATACCAAATTTGTTCCTTTAAAGTTTGACTGGGATAACAAAGAAAAAAAAAGGTACATTTTGGTGTATAACTTGTTGCTTATAGAGAAAATATATATTTTTTAATTAAATTGCTCATATTATGCTTTTCGGCTTTTTCCCTTTCCTTTTATTGTTATGTTTTTTGTGCATGTTATTGGTTTACAAAGTGAAAAAGCCCAAAGTCCCCCCCTAAGGGACTTACCATCTCCAACAGAAAACACTGTTCACAAACTGCTCCAAACAGCTCTGTTGTAGTCCAGCCTTTACTTCAGAGACAAACGTCCGTCACTTTGTAATTATAGACTGTATATTAATGGACAGCGCATGTGTGACATCACCCATTGGTTTGTGCAGATCTGCTATCCGTTGAGTTTGCCGTTACGGGCGCAGACATCCTGGTTGTGGATGTGACGATTTTAGACCGAGAGGGAGGAGTGAGGGAGGAGCTGCTTACACTCTACGTTACACACTTTCACTGGCAATCACATCATAGCCACGCCCTAAAACACCCCCTGCTTTACCGCCGATTTTAAAATCACCTAGAAAAATGAACATCATTCTGTGTTGCAGAAGACTTAAAGCTACATTGTGTAAGAATCGCTCCCATCTAGCGGTGAAATTGTATACGACAACCAACTGAATTTCATTTTCTATCCTTTTTCATCATTGACGCAAGGAAAAGTTTCCTAGACGTCGTTCTAGCATTATACACAACCATGCTATATTTAGCCAAGCAAGTAGCAACTATAAAACTTCTAATTTACACAAATAGGCAGAATTACCTGTTGAGAAGAAAGCAGGCAACTTTGGCGTCCCTTTTAAAATCCTTGCTCCTCATCAGCTCTTTCCATCTTGGAAAAGCCACAACAATATTAACTTTGGTCGCGTTGCTTTGCCTGTCACGTTGTCATTTTAATTTCCTCGGCGACTCAGTTACATGTCCTCGATAATAGACGCAACAGGCTTTCAAATCTGCCGGCAGTGAGTCGCAAGTAATCTTCTCCCCCTCCCTCCTTGGCATACGTCACAGTCAGTGCCACTGAGTGAAAAGCACGAAATGCGGAGCAGTATAGCCTGTATGTCCTTACGGGCTACCGTATTTCAAGATGGCGCATGGCTATGGAGCGTCTACCCCAGTTCATTTGCAAGCCAAGTAATAGACAACAACAATCAGGTTTAGCGGTGGTAAATGTCTCTGTCAGTGTGTCTCTGTATGCATGTAAGTAGTGTATGGCTGTCTCTGACACAAACATGGGAAGGTAAAAGGACTTTACATGGTCCATGGAGTTACTTGACTTACAACATAAGCTTACATAAAATGTGCCAGAGACCTGTTTCACAACAGAAAGTTGAACTTTGAACTTAACAAGATACCCGGCATGATAATAGCTACCACATGAGGTAATGTATTAATAACAAGAACAGCATGTGAGAGCTTCAACAAGTGCATAAGTGATTCTGGTTTTAACAAAAAAACACTCATACACATCCAAAATAGTCAAAGTGCTCATATTATGCTAATTTTCAGGCTCATAATTGTATTTAGAGGTTATATCGGAATAGGTTTACATGGTTTAATTTTAAAAAACACCATATTTTTGTTGTACTGCATATTGCTGCAGCTCCTCTTTTCACCCTGTGTGTTGAGGTCTCCGTTTTAGCTAC
The DNA here is from genome assembly GCA_023631565.1 of Gymnocephalus cernua. Lineage (NCBI taxonomy): Eukaryota > Metazoa > Chordata > Actinopteri > Perciformes > Percidae > Gymnocephalus > Gymnocephalus cernua. The sequence goes on from CM042442.1 coordinate 27,005,003, forward strand.
AGAGTGAGGCATCTCACTTCTATTCCATCTTTGTTGGGAGTCACACATGAACTACTATCCAGTCAGAAGCAGAGTATGTGCCATGCTAGCAGCTAGGCAAGCATTATAATGTGTTTGTGTGTGTGTGTGTGTGTTACAAACATAGACTGTTAATATTAATGGAAAACGCATTTCGGCCGGTTCGGCCAAGTGCTGCAAATGCGGAAGTGCCTTAAACCTGTTTTGATATAACCTCTAAATACAATTATGAGCCTGAAAATGAGCATAATATGAGCACTTTAACTATTTTGGATGTGTATGAGTGTTTTTTTGTTAAAACCAGAATCACTTGTGCACTTTTTTAAGCTCTCACATGCTGTTCTTGTTGTTAATACATTACCTCATGTGGTAGCTATTATCATGCCGGGTATCTTGTTAAGTTCAAAGTTCAACTTTCTGTTGTGAAACAGGTCTCTGGCACATTTCATGTAAGCTTATGTTGTAAGTCAAGTAACTCCATGGACCATGTAAAGTCCTTTTACCTTCCCATGATTGTGTCAGAGACAGCCATACACTACTTGCATGCATACAGAGACACACTGACAGAGACATTTACCACCGCTAAACCTGATTGTTGTTGTCTATTACCTGGCTTGCAAATACTGTTTTATCTGCACACTACATTAATAGTGTTATCTAAAATCAGGTAGGGTAGACAAGGACAATGAGTCCCATGATTTGAACTTTACACTTCTTCAGGATCACGCAGGAAAGGAATGTTTAAACAGATATGGTTGTGTATTCAGAGAAGTGCTGAGTACAAGCTGTGTACCAATTCCTTCTTAAAAACAATGGTTAAACTGCAATGGCCACTGGTAAAACTAAACAAACGTGTTATATTCTAAAAGAATAGGACATCTGTTGATGCACTGTAAGGAAATAGGAATTAGGCTCGGTGATTAATGTAGTGCTGTATGAACATTGTTTCCATTAAAAGCTTTTGGAATTATTGTGCACTTCTGCACCATGAGCAGAATGAAACAAGATCCAGTTGTGTTGAGACTAAGTGCTGATCCAAAGTGTAATATTACTCAAATATGACTTGATAAAGTCATTTTGTTCAGTCAAAGCATTGCTAGCAACTTACATTTAGCAGAACTGTACAGTGCAGACTGAAAAAAAGACACCTAATCTCTAATCAAAGTGAACAGGGATTGTTACTTTAAAACCAATCTCGATCTTTGAACTTTGCTCTTTTTAAACCTGCAGTTACAGAAGTGATCAAACCAACCCCTAACTGTGAGAAAGGACACTTTTGATTGGCTGGAAGAGTTGCACACCCCCGTCCCTTCCCCTATCTCTGTTCTAGAGTCTACTTTTAACAATTGGGTCCACGCTCACCTACTTCACTTGAGGCAGTAGGTCCCAGTCCCACACCTGGCAGTAAAATGTCTGACAAAGGAGCCTTCGATACCAACGTGCTGACCCTCACCAGGTTTGTTCTGGAGGAGGGCAGGAAGGCCCAAGGGACAGGTGAGCTGACAAACTTGCTCAACTCCATCTGCACAGCTGTCAAAGCAATCTCAACTGCTGTCAGGAAGGCTGGGATCGCCAACCTGTGAGTAGTATTTCTTTAAAATATAGAATATGAGAAGGGGGAACTACAGTTTGCACCTTATTAGACATTTATGAATCAATCAAGGTTACTATTATTTGCTTTGATTTTAACATTACTTTTAGGTTAGCAATTTTCTATTCCAGTGCATTAGTTTATCTGTTTAAAATGTGTTGAAATAAATAGAAATTGATATCTGGGTACATGCGGCCGAAATGTGTTTCCTCAGGAGGCTGGCTGGCGTCTCCCTTAGAGGTAGGGTGAGGAGCTCGGAGTAGAGCCGCTGCTCCTTTGCGTTGAAAGGAGCCAGTTGAGGTGGTTTGAGCATCTGGTAAGGATGCCCCTTGGGCGCCTCCCTAGGGAGGTGTTCCAGGCACGTCCAGCTGGGAGGAGGCCTCGGGGAAGACCCAGGACTAGGTGGAGGGATTATATCTCCAACCTGGCCTGGGAACCCCTCGGGATCCCCCAGCCAGATCTGGTTAATGTAGCTCGGGAAAGGGAAGTTTGGGGTCCCCTGCTGGAGCTGCTGCCCCCGCGACCCAACCCCGGTTAAGTGGATGAAGATGGATGGACGATATCTGGGTTTAGTGTTAGTTTTAGTTACAAGCGGTAGTAAGTAAGAATCAGTAAGTTGTTTTAACTTTGACCCCAGCCAAAGGTAAACTGCACATGTTGTGTGCATTCCCCCAGGGCAGAGGTCAAAAAGATTACGGGCTTTGGAGACCTTTCTCACAGGTTTAATCAAAAATAATAACAAACGTACTGTGAAAAAAACAAACAATTAAAGAGTCACTTATCACAATTTACAAGAAAACCTTGTGTTTTTAAAATTGCATCAGAATGGATGGCTTTTATTTAGGCTTGGATCACGTCAGTCTTCTCCTCTTTCCTCTCTTGGAAGATATGGCATTGCCGGAAGCACCAACGTGACAGGGGACCAGGTGAAGAAACTGGACATCCTGTCCAATGACCTGGTCATCAACATGATCAAGTCCTCCTTCACCTCCTGTGTGCTGGTGTCAGAGGAAGATGAGAAGGCCATCATTGTGGAACCAGACAAGCGGGTACTTACATCTATACAGTATGCATGTCTGTGAAATATGTGTCCTTTTTCTTTTAGGTTGTAGATTTTTGCATTTTGTTTTTCTGGTATTGTTGTGACATTTAACATTTTTTCTCAACTGGCAGGGAAAATACATTGTGTGCTTTGATCCACTGGATGGTTCCTCAAACATCGACTGTCTTGTCTCGATTGGAACAATTTTCGCCATCTACAAAAAGGTTAGCTACCATAATGCTGCATGCTGATTTAAAAAAAACACTGAAGTAATTATCAGCCAACTGTTTCGTATGGCACTCAGATATATTTTATACGGATTTTTCCTGAATTTATATTTTTGTCTGAAAACCCTCTTGAGAGTTTCGCAAATCAGCATCTGTAGAATTAAAGACTAGGGTCCAGTGGTGGAATGTAACTAAGTAAATTTACTCCTGTATTTTTCTTGAGCATTTCTACTACGCCACATCTCAGTGGGAAATATTGTACTTTTTGTTTCATTACATATTTCAGACAGCTATAATTACTAATTACCTTGCCGATCAATATTTTACATTCAATCATATATATATATATATATATATATATATATATATATATATATATATATAAAAAATTATGTGTGTGTGTATGTTATCCGCAAAATGAATTCAAAAGTAGTGTATAGCGCAATTTTATTTTAAATGTTCTGCCATATGAAGTGCCATAACATTTGTTCTGCAAACACTTAACATCAGCATTTTGTTCATACAGTAGCAGTTAAATAAAATATTTAATTTAAATCTCAACTTAAACAATGTAATCAAAGCAAATACAAAATGAAAGTTTATTGCCACTGCCAGAGCATTCATGTTATCATTAATAGGACTAGGGCTGCAACTAACTAATTTTAATAATCGATTAATCTGTCGATTTATTTTTTTGATAAATCGATAGATTTTTTTTAAAGCCGCTTTTTTTTATCTAAAAAGCCTTTTTGAAATGTCAATGACGTCATACACATATACGGCCAGAGATACTGCTTTACGGCAAGCTCTGAGTCGCTTCCTTTTTTCTCTCGAGGCATCGACAACACAGCTGACAGGTTAGCCTCTCCCTGTCAATACACATGCTAGAAAGAGGTCTGCTAATGTTTTAAAGACCACGCCGAAATATTCACTCTGACATTCTGGCTCCGCTTCGGATGCCGTCAAGCGGGATCTCCGATCGTAATCAGTCCTTCACTGACCAATCAGCATTCATTAGCAGAATGCTAGCGTGGTATGGGCAACAACGACTCAACCTGTAAGAAATCGAAAGGGCATAAGTACTCGTTCATTCAACTTTTGACCTATAATCCATGTTGAACTTGCAAAAACTACAATCAAATCTGAGATTTCTCAACGACAATCAGGCGAAAGAGACAAATTTAGCCGTCTAGCTCCATAGGGTCCCATTCATTTTGCACTGGACCGTGATCACCCCCAGTGGAACTCTGGTGGTTCTGCAACCAAAGTAGGTACGATGGGGCTGAATGGGGAGTGGAACGGATTTCCGTAGACGGGCTTTGGTAAAATCACTGAGAGGGTTAACCTGCTCCAGGTTTCCCACCGTGGTCAGAAAGAACAGAGGAGACTCTTTGTTTCTCTCTCTGACTGTAGAGTCACTACTCGCTCGCTCTGAAGCTAATCGCTGTGACAAACCTACTATCTAGCTACGCAGCTAGCAAGCTAGCAAGCCCAAACAGCGGCCAGTTTCCGGTCTGCGAAACCCGCCCTTCAATCAATACTATTGGCCAAGCATCCAAGGTAACGTAACCCCATTTGTTCAGGTCCTATCCCCTGACCAATCCGCTATCCTAACTACTCCCTAACCCCAACCAATCGAGCTGCTTCGTAGGGCGGGTCTTGGCGTGGCCAAGGGCGTGGCCATAGTGGGATTCGTAATTTTACTTCCTGTCTAGCTAACTGTCTATGCGTTAATCGGCCGATTTAAAAAAAAAAAAAAAAAAAAAAAAATAAATAAATAAATAAATAAAAAATAAAAAATTGTCGGCGTTAAAATGGGTTTGCGTTAACGCCGTTAATAGCGCGTTAAACTGACAGCCCTAATTGTAATAATAATAATAATAATAATAATAATAATAATAATATCACTCACTACGTATCTGTTTGGAAAATGCCTCTCACTGTTGTTGTTCCCTAGACTACAGATGGTGAGCCATGTGAGAAGGATGCTCTGCAGCCTGGAAGAAACCTTGTGGCAGCTGGTTATGCTCTGTATGGCAGTGCCACCATGATGGTCCTGTCCACTGGTCAGGGAGTCAACTGCTTCATGCTTGACCCCGTAAGACCAAGGTTTAACTTGGATGGATGGATGGATGAGGATAGATAGATGGATAGATTAGGATTGATTGATTGATTGATTGATAGATAGATAGATCGATCATCCCGAGGGAAATTGTAGGCATCCAGTAGCTTAGACAACCATAACACAACAAACACACATTTATCTCACATATATAAAAATCCCTGGTATGGACTGACCATGTGATGCAATGACCATGATAAGGTGCTATGGTAGTGTGTGTGCAATGGTGGTAGTGCAAAAGTGAACAGTGCAGGCAGGTATTGAACAGTGCAATAGCTTAATATTAACTATGACTATGAAAAGAGAATTGTGATTAGATAGTGTGATGTGATTATATTGTTTTTTTTTTTTAAATAGGATTCATTTTTGCTCATTTCACTTTGTATGCGTCTTTTCAGATGTTTTGCCTAATTTCCTTGCATTTCTCTTTCAGTCAATTGGTGAGTTCATCTTGGTGGATCGAGATGTCAAGATTAAGAAAAAGGGAAAAATCTACAGTTTGAATGAGGGATATGCACAGCATTTTTATCCAGATGTGTCAGAGTACCTACAAAAGAAGAAGTACCCTGAGGTAATGGTCATGAGTGTATAGTGTACGATCGCTGTTGCTTTTATGTATTATTCCATTGCAAAGGCCTAATGTGGCATTGGCTGCAAAATATTTTGGATTCTGAATATATAAGTGACATGCTGACTAAAATTCTACATTAAATTTGTGTGTTTCTAGGATGGCTCTGCTCCATATGGCAGTCGATATGTTGGGTCAATGGTTGCTGATGTTCATCGTACTTTGGTGTACGGAGGGATCTTTTTATATCCTGCTAATGTCAAGAGTCCGAAGGGCAAGGTGAGCAGTGGAGCTTATACAAATGAACAAAAAGTGTTTTGTTGTGGGATCATTTTTAGATCATCTACATGTATGTCAAGTTGCCGTAAAAATACACACACAAGTTGTTTGTCTTCTATCTTTCATTCATATTTCTGCTTCTTGTGGCACAGCTGAGGCTTTTGTATGAATGCAACCCCATGGCCTACATCATGGAGCAGGCAGGAGGCATGGCCACCACAGGATCCATGAATGTTCTTGACATCCAGCCCACCAACATCCACGAGCGAGTTCCCATTGTCCTGGGATCCCCTGATGACGTGATGGAGTATCTTTCCATCTGTAAGAAGCATAAGAAATGAGGTATTCATCTTTTTTATGTATCAACCATAAACAAGACCATATATCATAGGCATAAATGAGCAAACTGTCTGGGATAATAAATCATTTTCTGGTTTCTTTTTTTTTTTTCAGTCTCGTTGCAGGACTAACGGCACAATCAAGAGGCTCAATCGGGACATTCATTGTTAAGTGCTTTCTACTCATTTCCTCAACTGCACTGATGAAGGAACCGGGAACCTCACTGGGCCTATTCAATCTGCCTCTCACTATGCTAGTTCCATCTTGCTGTTGTAAATGTTATTTGTAGAGACTGACCCCATTTTTTTTTTTTTTTAAATAAAGGCAAATGAACCAATGCGCATGTTGTTCATTGAGTTGCAAAGAGTCCTGTAGTTTTTATTCCCATCAAAATCTGCCATTTTGTTGTTTTTTTGTTAACACTACGCATTCGCCACATAAACTTTTAGCCTCTTTCAAAGGCTGAAACGTACTGTGTAATTTCATTAACCATCTGCTCAAATTGCTTTGGAAGCCTATTCAATATAATTTAGTCTATAGAACACTTTGGGCTGAAGTATAACAGAATGTTTACGCACATTCACACAAGATTTTTGGTACGTTTAGACAGACCCGGGCTAGCTGTTTCCCCCTGTTTCCAGTCTTTATGCTAAGCTAAGCTAACCGCCTGCTGTGTCCAGCTTTATATCTAATGGACAAATATGAAAGTGGTATCAGATTTCTCATCTTGCCAAGAAAGTGAATAAACATTCCCCAAAATGTTGAACTATTCTTTTAATCTAATGGGACATTAAAGCATAAACAAAAACGATAGTACAACATTTTTAAAAAGTAAAAACTTTTTGGCCAAGAACAACTTTAATTTCTCTTAATAAACTTGCAGTTTCCTGGTTAGCCTCATGATTTCTGGCATCAGCAGCACACCCTGGCAGGCCTTAATGTTTCAGCTTTGCCCCTCAACTAATGAGCCATAAAGACTCACTGAGAAAAACAAAAAGATTTCAACAGTATGCTAACACAAAAGCCTCATTCATTCAATCAATCAGAGTTTATTTAGGAAAGCAGTCATTATGGTCCATAGAACAGCAATGCCTTCAATGTCGGCAAAAACGGTCTGTATTTTTGCTGATGTTGTACCGTAGCTTCCAGCAAAGAAAATAAAATTTGATTGAAAGTCTAATGTGAAACTTAATGACCTTTTAATAATGTTACAACACAATAATAACATAGCTTTGTGGATCTCTGGCTGCTGATGTCACTTGGAAACTTGGCTTTGAAGCGAAACGCTCCTCTGAGAACATAATGGAATTTTTATTGGCTTTTTTTAACTTATGTCTTGGCAATCCAAAGCCTCACGAATATTGCATGTGAGTCATACGAAAGTTAAATTATGTGAATTGATAGCAGATGTATGATCAGAGACGGAAGGCTCAGTGCTTTGGAAAGAACTTCTTTGTATATATAGAGAATACAAAGTATACAAAGTAAACGTAGGCAGCTCCAGCGTGCTGGATGGAATACGTATTGTCTGGTATTTGCCAAAACTGAACCACTTCCTCTTTTTGTGTGTTTGTCAGTGTCAGCATGGGGCCTCAGTGTCCATGAGACACACAAACACTTACACGTTACAGGCACACTTGTTTATTTCGATTTAGTTCAGTCTGTGTATGATTATAGGGTACTGAGTCAATATTTAGATTTAGCAGGAAAAGCAAAACCCAGCCGTTTATTTTTCCCTCGCTACTGTGTGTGGTGTGTATGTGTTTGAAAGTGTGTGAGTGTGCTCATGTATGAAGAACAAGATGAGATGACATATCTTGGTTTGAATAATCATCATAGTTTTGGAATAAATATTCAATCTTAATTGAAAACTTTAAGGATTTTTGTTAAATGTGTTTAGCTGCAGTGCATGTAGAAAGGCAGTTCCTTTCTGGGCGCCCGGGTAGCTCAGTTGGTAGAGTGGGCGCCCGTATATAGAGGTTTACTCATCGACGCAGCGGCCCGGGTTCGACTCCGACCTGCGGTCCTTTGCTTCATGTCATCCCCCCCTCTCTCTCCCCTTTAATGTCTTCTGCTGTTCTATCAAAAATAAAGGCTGAAAAATAATCTTGAAAAAAAGAAAGGCAGTTTCTTTTCCCCCCTAAGGAATGACTTGTTACATCTAGCTGCATCACTGTCTGACTATTATTTTTTCTCAGACAAAAGCAGAACAATGTCGAATTAAAGTTATATAACAGAGGCTTGAAAGAACAGTGGTAGGCAGCATACCACAATATTTAGCCAAATCATGTTGTCATGGCTGCCTCTGCCAACTGATGTATTCTTAATTTAATATAAAACAATGTGTCAGGCCTTTGCAACACAATTTTGTCATTTTCTCTCTGTCTATCCATGACAGGTCAGTACCTGTTGTTTTCCGTTGTAGCCCTTCCTTGTCTGTCTGATATCCAGCCCATGTGCAGACAGGCTCGGTTTACTTTACACTCTAATGAAGAGTGTTATAACGTTGCGTCTGTGGTTTGTCTGTGCAGCTGACAGCTTACTCAACAACCTCCCCCCTCTCTGCAGCACATCTCTGTTTAGCTGGTGCAGGATGGAAAGAAAGATCACAAAGACAATAGATCCTCAATTTATGTTTATGCAGAAATTAAATAAAGGACACATATTATGAAATAAAAGTAGGCAATAACAAACATGTTCTTTTTAGCCATGCTATCAGTGTGTCTCTGTCGGTCAGTCGGTCGATAGTCAATATCATCGACGTTCCACTTCTGGGATTGCTCCGATGGAATTTCCGCCGGGAAATCCACTCACTTAGGTCAGATATCCGTCGCCTTGGACTTCCTTTGTGTTGGCATTTTAAACTCTGGTCGATTTATGAAGACTATGGTTAACCATTCTCAGATCTCTGCAAGATAAATCCAGACAGTCTACTGACTTTGATGATCCTCTGACTTTTCCTCTAGCGCCACTATAAGGTTGTTGTTTTCAGTGAAATATCTCAACACCTCAGCACTAAAGTAGAGAGAAGGTGGCACACCATCAAAGCAAACAATGCCTTTAAAGCTTTACATTTTGTTAAAACAACATTGCTGAAACGTTTCGGTGTGTTGTTTTGGATGATGACCATATACCATCAGTCTCAGCTGTAGCTACTTTGTATTTAGTGCTAACTAGCAAACATTAGCATGTTAACACGATAAAGTAAGAGGGTGAATATGGGTATGTTAGCATGCTGATATTAGCATTTAGCTCAAAGCATTGCTATGCCTAAGTACAGACTCACAAAGTGTCTAGCACAACTGTGGACTTTTAGGGCTAGATTTATCAAGCCATTTGCGCCTGTTTCCAGGCGCTAATTGGTCGCAAAGACTGATTTAACCGTTGCGGGCTATTTACAAACAGAGGACACTTGGGTAAAATCGCAGATTGCCTGCCACATGAGCGAGAAGAGACAAGATGCGCTTTCAGTATGCGTTCGTGGGAGGGTCATGGGGAAAGTGGGAGTTCCACCCAAAAAGGTGGGTGGATACGCGTAAACTGCGCCTAATTATATATTCCGTGGTATTTACAAAGACTGCCAGTAAGAGCATGCCTCTATTCTGCAGGGGAAATTCTCCGCCTCTTAAAAGCCGCAATCGGGTTTCCTTGTAGACCTGTATGCCGCTGGTGAAATGGTAGCAGTAATCCGAGCAAGACGAAGACATCGGCCGGGCTGAAAATATTTTTAACACAAGGATCACACTTTGTCAGTGGAGTGAACACGAAATCATTAAGAGTTACAGATTAAGCAGCCATGTAATATTACAGTTACTGGAAGAAATCAAAGATGACATTGAATCTCCAACTCAGCGTTCACATTCCATTCCAGCAGTTGTTAAACTCCTCGCTACATTACAAATACTGGCATCAGGATCATTTTAAACAGTCATAGCATCAGCAGTGGGAATATCTCAGTCTGCACTCAGCCGTATCATAGCACCAGTACCGCTTTGCTACAGCGCAATTTACGGTCTAGTGGGCTGAGAAAGATGCTGATTGCCTGATGGGTGTCAGGTTTGATAAATACTACGCAAAATGTGGAAGCATAGTGTGCGCTATTACCGAACTTGCATAAACAGACGCAGCGTAAACTGCGCTAGTGTTAGTAAATGAGGCCCTTAGTCTAGGTTTGCTCTTTTTGGAGGCACTTTTTGTTTCTTTATTAGATAGCAGACGGTAGACAGTTGACAGCTAATGAGGCAAGACAGAGATGGGGAATGACGTGCAACAAAGGTCCCTAGCTTTAACAGTAGCTTTATAAGCCAAAGATGAAAACTATATCTAGTCAGAGACTTCCACTATAAACACACAATTCTGTCTGCCAGGTTGTGTACCTTAGGTGTTATAACTTCAGTCATCAGAATACACTTACGACCTACTATCCCATCTCTTTGTTTAACTCATCAGCATGGCTTTTCTCCAGACTCCAGACTCAGAGAGCCTATGTTTAAATTAAACATAAACTCTGTATCCCAGACCACCCTGACTGGAGCTAACTGCTAATCCAAATACTGCCTCAACCTTCGTCAAGAAAGGACCCATATTTGTGCCTGATAGTTATTGCATTCCCAATCCAGCCCTTGCCCCATTCAAATGCTCTTATTTTGGAGGTAACAGTCCAAGTTTCCTTGGTAGATCCACATCACAATATATTTCCATATTTCCACATCCAAAATCTCAAATTCAAACTGACATCTGAGTGAGTCTCTGGTTACCCAAGCTTTTTTGTCAATTTGGAGAAACTGATGTAAGTCTATTAAAGCCAATTTGGATGGGAGAAACCATTACTGCAGTTTAGAGGGCAAAGGACTGAAATGTTTTGTACAAAGTTATGTTACTATGCAACATAAATGCTTGCAGTGCCCTGAGCTGGTCTAGTATCTGCTACTCTTAAGTTTACCTTTGATTTTATTAAATGTCCATCTACTCATGCAGAGGAGACTTGTATGTCTGTAACGATGCCTTATGCTTAGTGTCTAAACAAAATAGGACAAAGTAATATTCTATTGCAATGTGTCCTCTGAATGATTCCTGAATCCTGAAATAAGTTTGATCTTCTTTCTTGTTTAATTTATGGTGTTTCAAATACATTAGAAGCCATGCTATTTTGTGGTATTTGTATTTTTTTGTGTGGAAAAATGTCTACTTAGATTATCTTGATTTATTCTATGGTGTCATGTCGGGACAGTTGGACTAGACCACCGATGCTGCTGCGCCTTACAAAGGGTGGTGTGTTTGGATTAAGAGCATGTGGTTACTGTCACTGAAGACAGCCTCATCTGTGCTTTGACCACCAGACTCTTCATAAACCTTGAGTCTTGAACAAAGTTTAGGAACAATAACCATTATATAAATGGAAAGAATCAAACCACAAAACTACATGCCTCTCCATCCACATTAATGAAAATATAGTGAATCAAAGGATGCTCTTATTTGTTTGCATTTGTATATGTCTGGATATTTTTGCATGAGGGACGTGTCATTCTTCCCATACAGTCCTGCAGTTATTATGTATCTTGGGCTGCTTTTACGCTGAGCTGGAATTATACGTATAAGCCTTTGTCAACTCCATCAGCAATTGTTCACCAAAATGTCCTAAATCAGCCCACATGCGTCTACCCTAAAGTTCTAAGAATACTCCTAAGGCTGGCAGGAAGATAATCTAGGACCAATGGCCCATGCTGTTCAAGCAGCGTCTTCAATTCTGCTCAAACATTGTGATTACTCAGTCAAATGCCAGGGATCACTGGGTCACGTCTCATTTTTTGTCTCTTGAAAACAGCAGCTACGCCTTAAAGATTGAGCTCAAAATGTGCCCCACATTGGCAGGATGCCAGACTAGCTGAGTTAGAGAATGTGCCATGGAAATAAAAGATTGGCAATCTTGGATTCTGCTTCTCCAGCTCTGTCGTAGGACTGTACTGTGTGCCTACGTGCGTGCAGAGTAATAATCCCACAATGATATTCTAGCTCTTACTAAAGTCTCATATCTTTTAAGAAAACATAACCTCTTTCTATGTTGTCTTAAAGGAATAGTACATTTTGGGAAATTGAGTGAGAGTTAGATGAGAAGATTGACATCATTATATTTGTCCATTAAACGTAAGGTGGAAGCCAGCAGCCAATTAGGTTAGTATAGCACAAAGACTGGAAATGGGGAAACCGCTACCTGGCTCTGTCTAAAGGAAACAACTAAAGCTCAATAATAAACACATACCATTTGTTAATCTGTACAAAAATCAAAACTTGTATTTTTAACATTGAACTGAACTGTTTCTTGGCCATGACCATTAACTTCCTGAAGTCTGTGCTGCTCAGGGCCAAAAAAATAGATTGTCATATTAACCACCATAAAATGGTGAAATCGATTTAGTTTTTGTACATATTAAAACAAATGTGTTAATGAAGTGCAGGTATTTTGGGTACCTCTTGGGGTATTTTGTTACCATATGGACAGAGCCAGGCTTGCTGTTTCCCCCTATTTCCAGTCATTGTGCTAAGCTAAGCTAACGGCTGCTAGCTGTAGCCTAATATTTTACAGATATGAGACTGACACTGACCGTCTCATCAATCCCCAACGCTATTTATTGCACTACAGCAAAATTACTGTGCCTGATCAAACTGTCTGTATTCATGCTAATAAACATAATGTAATTAGAGCTGATTAAAACTTATTTGCAGGAGTGGATGAAGGAGTCTCCTGAGTTTAGGTTTTAAATCAATGGATCTCTTTCTCAGAGAAAAAGAGTCAGCTATTCAACACCTAAAGTGTACTTCCTTTCTTCTCTTCAGCTCTTGTAATGGCGATGCTGGGTAGTCACTTTCTTCCTTTCGGGTTTCTTGATATTAAGGCCTTAATCTAGTGAACAATGAATGCTCTGTTTTGAGGTTGTGGTGGCATATCTGTCTCTGAGGAGCTATTTTCTCTTGAAGAGAAATGTAATCAGAGTTTGGAGAGGAGAGGTTACATTTCAAACAAAAACTAAAAAAGTCTTAGTCTCTTTTTCTTCTGTAATAGTTAAATACGAGGCCATTATTGTAGCAATGCTATTTGCAAATGTGTGTGGAGAGTTGTGCAACTGTATCTCAATCCTTGTTGTGAATGTGTACAGGAATCTACAAATGTGTTAAAGAATCTGTCTGTGTAATCAGAATTGTAAATTAGAGATGTTCCAATACTTGTGTATTGGCCGATAGAGTAGAGATCTGATACCAGTGTGTAAAAAAGAAATATATATATATATATATATATATATATATATATGTATATATATATATATATATATATATATGTATGTATAGATGACTAAATTATGTAGTGTCGGATCAGTGCATTTTAGGCAGAATAGGAGGCATTTTCGATACTAGTATCGGAATCAGTATCGGAACAACTCTAATGTAAATGCGTAAAGAAAATCTCCAAATCTATATTCAGATTTGCAAGTGTATTCAGTTTTGTAAATGTGTAGACAAATCTGTGAATATGTACATACCGTAAGATCTGTGCGTTTGTAGAGAAAACACACATTTGCAAATAGTTTTATTACAATAATGGCCCCATAGCTACACCCTTCCTTTTATTACACACATATGCCCTCATTACCTCTGGGGGAATGTGTGGCTTTATTTTCTTCCCCTCTTTGAAAAGAAATGGCTCTGTTATATTACATTACTTGACCACTGTCACTAAGTGTCTCTATACTGCAGGGATAAGTAATCCTGGAGAGTTTCAATTGTTCCTTTTAACACAGATTTTACTGCAAGTGTAATCAATCTACTACACCCACTATCAATAATAATCAAAAAACATTGTCTCTCTGTCTGGAGTTTAACTCTCTGTTCCAATCTATTTAACAGCCCCATCTGCTTTCCTGCAAAACCCTTAAGTGAAACAATAACAACCAGAGCATGAATCTTTTTGTAACGTTATCCAGTTTTAATCCCTGTTGTGATGTTAATCTGTTCCTTGAAACAAGCCAAAGGAATCCGAAAGCTTTTGCTAATGGTAAACCAATACAAGAAAACGGTTGTCTGTTTTCATCCTCGCATCGTACCACATTACAAACGTTTGGCTTCGGCGAATAGAACTTTTTTGACTACTCTTTGGTACTTTAGAGCCAGGATGCCCCATGTTTGAACTTGTGGCTCTGCTCTCTTCTGTGAGTTCAAAGTCAAAGCGTTTTCCTGCCGTGGTGCGTGGCGTCCCCCAGAGGGATGCACTCTCAGAACATGTGGTACCATCCTGAAACATCTCTGGTGTGATAACAGCGTGCTGGAGTCTCGAAAGACACATAGGGAGAGAAAAGTGTGCTCGTTAGCTAAATGCTTATGCTATATATATACTGTATATATGAAAATCTAATTTGATGGCAATCTATAGAATAGATGGGAGAGAGAGAGCGAGAGAGAGATGTCTGGAAACTTAGAATGATAATTTGTAGCAATTCATCTTGAAGATATTGAGATATTTCACTTGATAAGTGAAAGCCTTGACCTGCTTGTGGTCCTGGATAAAAAGTCAGGGGATTCATTCTCTGGGTACCATGGATATCTGTACCAAATTGCATGACAATCCATCCAATAGTCGTTGATAGATTTATATAAAAAAAGAAATGGAAACGTCAAAGTGGCACTAGAGCATACTTCCCGTTATCACCAAAATCATTAGGATTGATCCTCTGGGGATTATGGGGAATTTTATGGCAATCTATCCAGTAGTTGTTGACCGACAGACCGACATTATACCGATGTGTGTGGCTCAAATCACTTTGAACCAGGTGATTTGATTTCCTCCTGTCTAATTTTTCTGGTCCAAACCAGAAAACAAAAATGCTGCAGTGCTGTGTTGTTGACTTGATATAAGATGACACTACTGCATATTCATGTCATGACTATGCATGCAAGTTATTTTCTAGTTTTCATCAAAAGCATAAAAAATTCCTCTCATGAAAAGAATGAAGACAAAATATCAGCATGTCCAAGATAGACATCTGAGCCACAGAAAAATAAAAATAAAATGCAGGCAGTAAAACACTTGGCAGCTTTTTAACATTGACTCCTTTTCCTCCCCCCCTCTCTTTTCCTTCTCTCCCTGCCTCTCTCTGGGCTTGGAAGCACTTGAATACAAAGTTCAGTGAATTGTTCTGGCATAGCAGCTTGTGTGTAATGACTTCTGACAGCAGTGGAGACAAGCTGAAGAGCATGTCTGTCTCTGCATGCGTATTTACAAATCTACTCTCGGGAACCGCATTCCAATTCTGGAAACACTATTATATTCAAGTCGCCATGAACAACCGCATGTACAGGATGTATATCCAGAGGTACTTGTTTAAAATAAATGGAGGACAAAACTGCAAAGGACACTGGCCTCATATTACCCTCAGAACAATCTGAAAAGTTTGGTAAAAAAGTAAAACATCTGAGTGATGTATTAGATTAATTTAAGAGGTACAGTTTGGGGGAGAGCAGCTGCCTGCTCCATCATACAGAGCCACTGGCTCGACTCAATCTGGCCGTTGTTCTCATCTGGCTGCCATCCAACACTGATGGGATTTTAGTTCTGCTATGCATTATGAACTCCTTCTTCTTAAAAGGGAAATGCAACTGTGGTCAGGGTGTGTTCTTTAGTTTGTTGTTGAAAAGAAAGCGTTGTACAGGCCTTGTGCATCAGAGTGTGTGGCTCTACAAAGGGCAAACGTTCGAGGTACCCAAACCTTGCTCACAAGTTAAAAACATGCTGAATAGTCACATCCTCAGCAGGGACACATCACCTATATCTATCTCTGTTAAGAGCCGTCTTTGGCCTTAGCAACCTGGGCTGATGTCAGGCTCTTTGTAGTCGATGTAGACCCTTGAGTAGTTTACCATTTGGGCTTTCTTTAACCTCCGCTTTGATGTTGCTCTCAATTGAGTCTGCAGTCATCCTGTTGCTCTGGTATGCCAACTGGAGGAGGTGGAGGGGGTTTTTTTTGGGTTGTTTGGCTAAGAAACTCTTCTGCACTTGTCTTGACTCCTCTCTAATCTCTCTAATTGGAATTGGGGGGTCTGAGGGTCCACTGAGAGCTGCCAGATCTTTGTGGTCATAGAGTGGTGATGTGATGGGGTCAGAAGAACAGAGTTATCCGAATGACTGAGTGGTTTTGTTTTCGGAATTAAGGCCCCAACAGATCCGTTTGGTTTTCATTCCAAGTGGCTTCATGCTAGGTGTTTGTTTACATAGTATGTGGCTGAAGTTGTTATTCCTCCTCACCCTCTTTTTCTTGTTAAGTGTTATTGTTAGGAAATAGGAAATGCCTTCACCAAAAGGTAAAGCACAGGGTCATTAGGATTTCACACCGCTGCTTACACTTGCACAGAATGGGCTGTAAAAAACAGCCAAATGTGTTTTTTCTTCTTTTACTTTTGTCATGAGGGCATCTGGTACTTTCCCAGCTCTCAAACCTCTAAGCTGTCATGTCTTTATTGGTGTGTGCAAATGTGTCTGTGCAGCGTTCACGTGTAGCTGTATCATAGCTACGCAATCAAGGCTTGTTATGTTTCATGGTGGAAAGTGTAAGACAGGAGCTCTGCGTGTGTTATAACAGCTGTCGCCTCTCCCTGCGGGGAAGCAACACAATCCCAGTGTTTTCCAAAGAAGCTGTGCCTCATTACATATGGGTCTCAATGCAGGGATGAGCAATTATTCAAGAATGAGACCACAGTAGTTGAACTATATATCATGTGAAATCCAAACTTTATAGTAGTGCAACA
This sequence comes from Gymnocephalus cernua, assembly GCA_023631565.1. NCBI lineage: Eukaryota > Metazoa > Chordata > Actinopteri > Perciformes > Percidae > Gymnocephalus > Gymnocephalus cernua. The sequence goes on from CM042442.1 coordinate 27,021,980, forward strand.
CAAAGTAAGAGATTTATGGAAAGACTACGGAGAACATCTATCTACTTTTGACCATTGTAAAGAAAAACTGTGGTGCAAAGTAACTAAGTAGTACTGTACTTAAGTACAACTTTTAGTGCTTTACTTGAGTATTTCTATTTTCTGCTACTTTATACTTCTACTTCACTACAATTTAGAGGCATTGTACTGTTTACTCCTACATTTTTTGAAACCTTAAGTTAACAATGACTTTGCTACGGATTAATAATACAAAATAAGATGAGACTTTACTGATAGCAGTGAGGGGGTAGCACAAGCTACTGGCAGTATACAAAGTAAGGCACTCTGCTGCAGCTGCAACAATAAAGTGGTGTACAAATGAATGCATCAATAATTATAATTCAATAATATGATATAGTCATTCTGCATAATAACTACTTTTAATTTTGATACTTTAAGTATATTTTAACACTTATAATTATGTATTTTTACTTACGTAACATTTTAGATAATTACTTTTATGTGTGGAATATTTCTACACTATGGTATACTTTTATTTAAGCAACATATCTGAATACTTTCTTCATCTCTGTGAAATATAACTCCTCCATACACATATATATATATAATAACTGTAATGTGTGATCTCATAAAAGACAATGGGTTAATACATATCTGTATAATTTGAAATTACAAGTCAAGTTTTTGTATCGTAAGATAATTAAAAGTACCCTTTGCAGAAAGTTTTCTTTTACCTCAGTTTAAAAACAGTAGCTTGCGTCACTGCCCGCGTGTGACGACAGAATCACAACAGTCTATCGGACCAATCGGAGGGGGTTGTTGCAGTAACCTAATCAGCCCATCACCGCAGCCTTCATCACAATGCTGCTGCAGCTCGAGAGGATGCGGGCTGGAATTGAAAGCGGATGAGTGACTTTAGGAACACGGATATATCGCGGTAGTGTACTTGGGAACAGTTTGGAAGGGGAGTCCAAACACGTCCACGTCTGTGTGGGTGCTGAACGACACACAGGAGACGCACGTGAAGCCTCAGAAACCGGACTGGGACTGGCGAAAACTGGAACCTTTTTCTCAACTTTGAAACTTTTTTAGATCTTAAAATGATTTGCTTGTTATGGCCATCCTGGCGTCTCATTGACGTCAAGTCATCAACTGTGACATGATATGAAAGCCTTGTTTCGACGCAGCGCGATGGAACTACAGAAGCCCATATGAAGTCTAACTTTTTTAAGCTCGATTCTTCCTGGAAATGGCAAGTCGTGCCATATTGATGGAGCGGACAGCGGTTTTGATATGCAGTGTATTGGTCCTAATCCTCGGTGTATGTGTCGGATCTCCTAACCACAGCCGTCGGCTGGTCTGCTGGAAAGCCATCCTGAAGTGCCACGGAGAGCCAGAGTGCCATTACGCGTATGATCAATACCTTTATGCCTGCGCGGCTGTCATCAGTGGGGACCATAAGAAGTGCCCCAGCCACTGCATATCCTCTCTCATTCAGCTCAATCTGACCCGAAGCGGCCCGGCTCTGGAGGACTGCGACTGCGCCCTGGACCCGGTTTGCAGAAGCACCAAACAAGCCATCGAGCCGTGCCTGCCGCGGACCAGTACCGTGGGCTGCACCGAGGCCCGGCACCAGTGCGAGATGGACCAGTCGTGCAGCTCTGCCATGAGGGATTATTTATATCACTGCCGAAAACTTTTCGGAGGGGAAAGGTGCTCTGACGGGTGCCGCAGAGTGATCGCCAACATGCGCTCCATACCGAAAGCGCAGCAGCTAGACACTTGTGTGTGTGACGGCACGGAGAGGAACATATGCGAGTATATAAAAGTCAGCATGAAAACTTTCTGCTCTGATTCTAGTGATCGGTTCGCGGGAAGCGGCTTTTCAGACGCTGAGGACGACTCTGAAGACGATTACATCGACCAGGAGGATTATCATTATGTGGAAAACTCAAGTGACTCCCCACTTTGTCATACTGTCCTAAATGTCCTGACCACCATTTTGGTTTTGACCAAATTTATCTGAAAAGCTGCTGCCATTGAGGGCAGCCAGAAAGTCAGTGGTTTAAACCACTGCTCTTTGTGAATCAAAAAAATCAAGAATCTGTCTGCAAAAATGGGTATTTTTGTGTCGTTAAACTAACATTTGAAACTTTTAAATTCAACACTAAACGTTCTTCTACACATCTGCACAGGTTCACACACATTCTGTTTGTAAATCACTCAATAGCATAGCATATGTTATATTTCAGTTACAAAATGTTAGTCATCTGATAATGCTGAAGGGAGCCTATTTTTTTGTATGTCAGGTTTTTAAAGATAGATTGTACAGTATATTGTATAAAACATATTTTTGTCCAAATATTTGTTTATAAGTGACAAGAGATTTGCACTGTAATAATAGGTGAGTCCCACTCTTTCACTGCGTTATGACCACAGAGGAAAATGTAAGGGCGCCTAAAAGTCTTAAAAACTGGGTTTATTCACCATGATGTGACCATATCAGAGACATGCTGTTATAGCAGAGCAATTTTCTTCACCAGCTTGTGCAGAGACTTTCTCCACAACCCCTTCATTAAAAACCAAAGTTGATGTAAGCCACTAAATTGTGTCCAAGATCCCATGGCAGATAATGCATCTGAAACAAGAAGCTTGTATGACTAATACACTTGACCTTGTAAACATGGATGTTTGTGTATAGTATAAAGTGTTAAGCCTTGAAAACTGTTCAAACAGACAAGGTAAACTCCTCCTCTTGGGGGTTTGCAGCACAAATGGAGCCAAGGAGCTGTTCGGTCAGTTTGTTTATCCTCACCCTGTGTGTTTGTCAGAAGTCTTTACAAAGACACACTGAGAGAAAAAAAAGATGTCTGTGTTCCGGGTGAGTGGAGATATTAGGTGCCCATTAAGAACACACTCCTCTGTATGTACATGCACATTAAATAAAGAAGAGTTTTAAAACGATTCATTTGGAAGTGTGGCTCTGTCTTTAATTGTTAATATTGAGTCTTTTTTAATTTCTTTTTTATGTTTTAGGTTTCATGTTTTTATCAAAGGAGTGCAAAGCAACGTTGGTTCATTTACACTAATCTCTGTTCTTTTTGTGTTCAATTTAATTACACCAGATTAAGTATAGGCTTACAGAAATAATTAGAAAAAGATTGCTACTTTTGCTTTCTTTTTAAAAATTGCTAGGGTGATGATTAAAGCTATCACCAAATATAACTCTTTTTGAAGGCATTAAACACAATTATTTACCAGGTATCACTAAAAGTACACTCAGAAATGTTTACTTGTGGTTTTAACACTTTTGCACTTAGAGGCCTAAGCCAAAAAGGTCTTGGTGTTTACTATTTATTAGATGCATTATTTAAGTAATAAAGTGTCAGTATATTTAGAATAGGGTTTCGGCCTTGAAACATTTCTTTGTAAATCCCCTACAAATGACTTTTTGCTTTACAGGTCAACAATAGTTCGAAAGTTCAGCATGCTCACCATAATTATTTTCAATCTGTTCCAACATGCAGAACATTTCTTGACAGCGGTTGCAGAAAAACGTTTTATACGTCACAAATGTGCTTTCAGTTTATTGGATTTTTTTTTTATAGAGACCCATGTCACAGACAATCAGATTTTCGAATTTCTATTTTCAGTGTATAATGCAGTTTTTTAATGAGTGATGGCAGGTACATGTGTCTGTTTACATGCCTCTGACTGATGTTATGAGTCAGTCAGCTCTCTATACTTAAAAAAAAGCCAGTGTCCCCTCCTTCACCTGTGATAATGGGTCTTGAAACTATTGACAGCAGCCATGTTGCTTTTCAAGGAGAAGAGATGGGCCCTCCAGCCCATTGATTGGAACAGAAGTCGAGTGGCACCTCTATTATGGAGATGCAAAATACACAATGGCGCAGCAGCACAATGCGGGGGCACTTCATTCACTCTTTCCCTCTGTCACCCCTTTCAGGGAGTGGGGGAGCATGAGGAGACAGCTATCCCAGAGGAAGACAGAGGAGTTATGTGAGAAAGTTCAGCTTTATGGCTCAGTCTAACTCCTGCTGAGATATTCATTTGTGCAAAAGTTAGTTCTCTTACAATTAGATGTGGTCTTCTTCAACTTCTCTTTGAAGCTTTGAGGATTGTTATCATAGTTTGGAACTCTTCATTATGTTTGACTTTACTCTGAAAAACATGAGCTATCATTAGGCTTTAAACTGTCTTAGAAAGAAAATAATAAATCCTACAATGGCAGCGAAAAAATGCCAACAAAGTGATGTGGGGAAGGCATTTCTGGGCCTTTGTTATGAGAAGCAAAAGCCTGCAACTGTCACTTTAAGAGCGAAGGCCTCTGCTCCAACCATTAATAATTGTAATGCCTTTTAATCATTGTTGAGGATAATGAAGGGATGAGAATCATATGGGGGCCCCAGACCATACTTTGCCCTGAAATGTTTTCAATTAACTTTTGGCACCAGAGGAAAATAGGAATGTTTTCTTCTCCATGCCGAAACAGAAAAGAGTCAACTGGGGCTTTTGGTGCACGGACCAGAACATCATTAAAATTGCCTCATCATAACTCAAACTGTTGCTTGGCCAACCTCCCCTCTGCCCCGCCCTGAAACCTTCTTCCTCTTGGTTACACTAAGCAAAGGCAAACAGGCAGCCTCACTTTGGCTAGATTTTGTCGACAATATATTCTCTTTATTGGCCAGTGGCGTGTGTATAGTACCCCCCTCCACCCCTCTCAATATGTAATTATATTATAACACTGAATGAACATCTAAATTACAAGAAAAGCTTTGAAAGGTGAAATTATTTGGGCCTATTTTGCAAACCAGTTTGAGTCAGACACTGTTCGTCAGTTAGGTAAGCGCACTGGCAATGCAGTAACTCCATCCTTCTTAAAATCCCAGTGGAACTTTGCAAAACATTTTTAGAACTGCTCATTTGCCAGAAAGACTTTTCCTGTTGAGCCTATTTGGAAACTGCTAATCTTAGAAACAAGAGAGCTGCCATTTCATTAATTTGTTCTCACGTCCAATTTATGTGGCTCAAAGTGAGATGGAGTAAAAACAGAAAGAGGGTAATACTGAAGTATCAGAAGTGATAGTTGGGTTTTCTATAAATCTTACAAGTAGTCATGAATTGGAAACCTTTGTATATGAGGCTCACAGGTCACTCTTGACCTTGTAAACAGCCATGGACCTTGATACTGAGATGGTTTTCTCAACTGAAGATAAAACTGCAACTCTCATCCCTTTTTGAACCAGTAGAAACTGACAAACAGCTGAGTGAGGCATCTTACTTAGTCAGTTACTATAGTTACACAATTGACTTTCATGTAAGTAGCAGATTAATAATCTAATGGATATTGAAGGTGTTGTGACATATGTTATCTTTGGATGTATGTGCTCAAACAAGATGCTGAACCAGTTAGTCGATTAGTCGATCGGCAGGATTGATTATCTGTTATTCGTTAGAATTATTAATTTAGGAAAAAATATGAAACGTTTGCTGATCCCAGCCTCTCAAATGTGAGGACCTTTCTGTTTTCCTCAGTTTTACATCATTTTAAAAAGGGATACTTTTGGGTTTGTGACTGTTGTTCAAACAAAATAAACAGTTTGAAGACGTCCCCTTATTCTAATCCAACTTGTCATAAGCATTGTTCTCTATTTTAAAAAAGTATATATTTTATAGATTAAATGATTAGTCTATTAATACAAAATAATTGATCAACTATTTAATAATGAAAATAATCATTTGTTGCGGTTCTACAAATTATACCTCTGAAAAATCTCCCAGCTGTAAAAGAAAAACAAACACCATCCCATATATATTTGGCGACTGTGGTACACTTTAATGCTCAATGTCTTGACGCGAGGCTATATAACCTTTGCAGAACAGCGACCACTGTGCCGCAAGAGATACCAAATTCCCCGTCACTGTCCAAAGGAACCCTTGAAATGTCTTATCTGTGAGATGCGATGAATATAGTGCATCAGTAACACAGCAATATAAGCTAACATTAGCCACTATAAGCTACTGGTCCCAGACCAAGTCCGGCTGTAGCAGCGCAGAACTTCTGAGTACATTGAATTCAGCAAGGGTGAGTTTTATTGCTTGTTAAACTAACTTTTATTTTCTGAAAGGTGGATTGTGTTATACTCTCATTTTGAACTTTTTTATCATGTTGCTAGACTTGAATTACAGTTCAGTTTTGACCAAAATAAACAATTTAGGCCATGTCCACACGAAGACGTTCCCTGGATTTGGTTCAAGAAAATTCATGTCCACATGAATTCATCTGTAAATGACTCAACACTCTACTTCATATGCCAGGCCTGTAGGCGGCGCTGTTACAGAAATTATCGGAACGAAGAAGAAGAGCAGCCTTCAGTCACTTCCACTTCCTTTCATAACATGATACCAAAGAATTTCTAATATAGGAAGAAGTTCCACTCCCTCGTTACTTCTGGGTTCTGAGTTCCACTAGATGGCGCTCACAGGCCAGTGCAGAATGAATGGGACTCTATGGAGCTATACCCCTAAAAACCCACTTTTTTCAGGATATGATTTTTTTGTCTAGTAATTTGAATGTTGCATTCGAAAGGGGAGGCAAAGAAAATACATACCCCTGGGTGTTAGATTTTTTAAAGTCTCTTTTTTGTTCTAAAAAGCCTTTTTGAAATGTCAATGACGTCATACATATACGGCCAGAGATACTGCTTTACGGCAAGCTCTGAGTCGCTTCCTCTTTTCTCTCAAGCCAATCAACAACACAGATAACAGGTTAGCCTCTCCCTGTCAATACACATGCTAGAAAGAGATTTGCTACGATCGTAATCAGTCCTTCACTGACCAATCAGCATTCATTAGCAGAATGCTAGTGTGGTATGATCACCCCCAGTGGAACTCTGGTGGAACTGCAACCAAAGTAGGTACAATGGGGCTGAATGGGGAGTGGAACGGCTTTCCATAGACGGGCTTTGATGATACCATAGTTCTCTTAATACAGCCATGGACTAGACTTTAATAACTTTCACCACTGCTCATTATATAAAGGCCACCGCTAGAAAACGTTACATTGTATAATGTGTTGTTGGATTGCTTTCTATTTTGCAATTCTTTCTGCTATCGGACATGATTGCAGCGCGCTAGCTAACATCGGCAGTCAAACAAACATCAATGATCCGATGTCGTTTTTCTTGCGGTAGCCTTTCTACAATAAGCGGTGCTAAAAGTTACTATAATCCGTTCAAGGCGTTGATGAGCAGACAGATTAGCGAGCTAGTTGATAAGTTCTCTACTTCCACTTTATAAGCAGCATTGCGTCCCTGCTAGTGCTAGTGTTTGCATCAAAACGCGTCTTCATGTGGATGGCCTCTTAGCAAAAGCAAAGTGTAGTGGGAAAAAAAAAACCACTGACCCAAAATAATTGGAGGTTGGGGGGTGGACTTGAGGAAGGCAGTACCCTGAGCTTTTTAGAGGTGGGAAAGGTGGAGGAGGGGTTGATTTATGATTGAGGGTTACTGGGGGAAGGGAAGGCTATGGGAGAGAGGGGCTGTACTGGGTTGAATGTCAGGGATTTCTAGCCTATATCTGAATAATGATGCAAAGAGAGAATATTTAATCAACCAATCGGTTTCCTCTACACTGCCATGGCTGGATAGGACTTGTCCTTTCGTTGCCTCCCCTGATTCCCTCCTGCAGCCAAAGAGCAGTGGTGCAAAGTTTTACGGAGTGAGAGAAGAACAGGACGAGGGGGGGGGGGGGGGGGGGACACACAACACAAAACATAGCTGACAAGGGGCATAACTTCATTTCCACGCTGCTGGGACAGCTGTGTGGAGTAATCCGCCGTAGCAGCCCTCTAAAACTTCAATGCCTTTAGTGACCCAGGGAAGTGGGGAGGGGGCGCCTCCAACTGTGTCCAGGCGTTTAGGAGTGCGAAGGGGCTCCTTTCACACCCTTCTAAGGGCTTTTGTTGAAAAAATATCCCTTACCTCTTCTTCTTTGAAAGCGAGGACTATATGTTTATGAGATGAGGCTACAATGGTACGCATTTTGAAAGCAAATCTTGAGTTCATTTTCTAGCTTGTGAGCAACAAGCTGCAAAGTAAAGCTTTTTGTGAAGTGTGAAGTTTGCCAACACGTTTTTTTTCTCTGAACCTGTTTGAGCTTTGAAAAGTATCTACAATACAACCAATACAAACATTTAAACATGTTTTCAATGTCATCAAGGTCGAAATGTTTAACACACGATGTAAGTCTTGCATTTGGCTATGAAGATTTCTACTCACAAAATCTTCTAGTTAAAATCGATTTAAGATTGCACATATTCCCAAATGGCAAATGTGTTTCCACCTAATGGAGTATATTTGAAATATAACCTATATGATATGCCTATGTGTCACAAGCTTCTGTTTTTGAGGTTTCTCATTTAATCTTTACATGTTCAATGTCGTTACTCAGTATATGAGTAAAAAAATTTAAAAGAGAATTGGGAAGTCTATTGATGAAGAGGGGTTCATTATTTTGTGCTAAGTGTTCTGTTGAAGGCTGCAGAAAGAACAAAACATTTTAGACTAAGATAATGGCTTGAGGCTGGGTTGCCGTCCGGAGTGAATGGGGTCTCCCTGGAGCTCAATAAGGTCCCAAAGTTTTACTCCATTATGCTGACATCCCAAAGGCCAGGGGGTACCACCCCCAGTGGTTACCTCTCAAGTATGCATTCATCACCCCCCACCACACACACACACACACACATGCACGCACACACACACACACACACACACACACACACACACACACACACACACACACACACACACACACACACACACACACACACACACACACACACAATCTTATGGACTTTAACTCCTCTTTATTTAAGTGATGACAGGAAGCGATATTCACAGAAAGCTTACTGAGAGAGGAAGAAGAAGTCATAAAAAATGTAAGATGAGAAGACCAAAGCTGTTCAGGTCATATAACATAAAGAAAAAAATCACAAGGCCCTATACTCTATCCAAGGCTCAACTCTCAGACATTGGATTATTATGTGCTTTGTTTCCTTTCAGACGTATTTTTATTAAAATCTGTTAAAGGGATTTAAACATATTTAGAGTTCAATATCAGTTATTTGCTTTGTCCAGTGTTTGACATGCTCAATCAGGATCTATTGGATTTAATACAAGTGTCCAAAAACAACCACTTTAGAAAAAGTCTTACTGTAAGCATATTTTTCTTTTTTCTTTTACAGGTCTGTGCACATTGCTAAATATTGTGCAAGGCTGGAGCAGTATACACTCAACTGCTGTTTGCTTAACAAGGCCTTCTCTGGCACGAGGATCTGCAGTCATTCTTGCATTGCTGCCGCTAAATGATGAAATCCACGAGTGACTAAATCCATGAGCAAACATGTGAATCAAAGGCTTTTAAGCTAACCAAATATGACTGTCAACCTTTTTGCCCATTGTGAGAGCAACTCCACAAGCATGAAAGCAGTAACCCCATGGTAATGATTTTAATAGATCTTTTTTTTTTCTCTCAGCAGACACATTATTTACACCGGGGCTCTTCCTACTGTGACATCTCAAAGGGCCTATTATTTGGTATTTGTCCCTCCATGTAAATCCAAGACACACATGCAAAATATGTATCTTCATCTTAAAGTTATTGCTGTCATTAGACTTGTTTTTAATAACTTGAATGATTAGTCCCTTCAGATGTTAACCATCACAGAAATTCAGTTTAATTAAAGCAGGTAAACAGTTTTGTATTTGATGATTTTGTTGTCCCTCATAATTTACATTGGCACTAATAGATGGTTTTTTTTGTTTCCACTTGAAGAGTTCCAAATGAAGCGTCTTCCACAGAAAAGTGACTCAAACCCTTGTTCCTAAATTACACCAGTATTGAAAATCATCATCACATGTATGGGTAAATAAAAAATGCACATATAATGTCTTCCTTTATGTTGTGTTTATGTCCAGCACCTTAATCCTTAGTTGGCCTCTGTCAGTTCTCTCTCCACGCTGCTTCTACTCATCTGGTTCTCATTTACACAGCACAGCCAGCTGGAAAGTGTTCATGCTTTCAAAGATGAGTTATTAGCCCATTAATACATAGTTTAGCCAACGCTTTTTTTAACTCAACCAAAGTGGAAAGACACAGTGTTGCTTGTAGTCAAAGTTCTAAATGTAAGACTAGTAAATGATTAAACAGGACATGCTCTTTTTGTGTGCAGGAATCTGTGAGCTGTAAAAGACAACATAGACTTTTGATTGAAGTTATTTTAAGAACTTGGTTTTAATTTGATTTATTGTTTACGAAATAGAGCAACATTAGGTTGCTGAAATTAAAACTTAGAGGGCTCAGACAAAACAAATCAATCTACACATAAAATCAATTTATGAACTGCTTTATCCATTACCAACCTCAAGATGGCTCTGTTCTCCTAATTAAGTTTGTAAAGACAAAAATGTTCAACGGTAAATGTTATGCTTTTTTTATCTTTGGAACATTTGTGTGTGTGTGTGTGTGTGTGTGTGTGTGTGTGTGTGTGTGTGTGTGTGTGTGTGTGTGTGTGTGTGTGTGTGTGTGTGTGTGTGTGTGTGTCAGAGAGTGGAGAGAGAGAGAAAGATTGTTTGTTACATGGTAATTAATCTGTTCAGCAGTGTTCTTCACTCTTGGTGTCTCCTCTGCACACAGCTCCAAGGAGCCCGTCAGTGTTACATCCGCGTGTCCTGATGCGTTTCGCTCCGCTACATCTGGACCAGCTGGACCAGCATTCCCAGTTACCTTGCTGAATAACTGTCGGCCTTGCACCTGCAAAACATTGTCAAAATTAACAAACAAAAGGAAAAGGACCTAAAGTGATATAAATGGCCTTGTTGGTATGTTGGGATATTGTATGTTTTGATGTATCTGTTTACTCTTACCTGCGTTTTTAGCTTTATCAGCCTTGTAATTCTGGCAGGCCATGCCTTCATACAGGAAAGAGCACATGCACTTACACTGCCCGTCCAGGAGAGCAAGAGTGCCTCCGTTCTGACAAGGCTTACACTTGCAGACGTTATACTCTGCCACGTAGTCTGCCGTGGCCTGCTTCAGGTTGGATATCCTGGTGTTAGCGTCTGGCATATCCAATGGAATTAACATATAGATGGGCTCCGGCTGTCAGAAGAAAAAAAATTAGAAGAGGTGCACCATTTCACTTGCCGGAATATGATAACAGGAAAATGATAACAGGAAAATGATATCACATTTTTCTTTTGCCTCATGTCTTATGACATGAATCTACAGCTATAGTGGCTCTGGGAGGCTGTACTTAGGCACAGCAGTGCTTTGAGCTAAATGCTAATGTCAGCATGCAAACATGCTCACAATGCTAATGTTTAGGAGGTATACTTTTTACTGTGTTCACCATCTTTATTGGGCGCATTAGCGTGCTTACATTTGAGGGGGGGGAATTAATGTCTGTACCAAATCTCACGTAAATCCATCCAATAGCTGTTGAGAATGTTCACTAAAAACATCAAATCTACCTCATAGTGGTGTAAATATCTGACGGATTTTGTGCCAATTAATCAAGTAGATGTTGAGATATTCACATCATAAGTGAAAACTTTGACTTTTGGTGACGCTAGGGGAAAAGTCAGAGGATCACTAAAGTCATTAGGATTTATCCTCTGGACAGCATGAATGTCTGTACAAAATGTCATGGAAACCTATATTATGGTTGCGGTATAAGTGGTAGACTGACAATGCCATGCCACTAGTATTGTAAAAAACATGACACCTATAATGATGTATTTACAGCTTCACTTTGCCAATCTAGCATAGGTACCTCACTGGTGAGGAGTGCAGGGGCATCAGTGATGCTCCGGGCCCATTCCTGATAGGTAGCGAGGTCCATCACCCCTTCCTTATTCAGTTGAGCCCTCATACCAACAGCACTTTGTAGAGTACCTCCTTTGACTGATGTCAGCACCTTGTCCACCACTGCTTTTCCATCAGTATTACCTGTTTAAGCACCAGGGGGAAACTTTGGTGACTTTTGATACATACTGAAACCTTACTTACACATCACAATATCAGTGCACAATGTCCTCATAAAAAAAGAGAGGTTTGGTTTTGGTGGTTAGGTTCGGACTTTTGCAAGTCTAACTTAAAGTGACTATATGTAACTTTTTAATGTTTCTAAAGCTATGTCATTGTCACGAATGTGAGTTTCTGTTGTTTGTGTTTCCTGTTTTATTTTGTAGTTTCTGTTTTTCTTCCTTGTCTAGTTTTACTTCCTGTCTTGTGTTTTTCCGCCTGTTTGTCCCCTGATGTGTTTCACCTGTTTGTGTCACCTGTCCTTTGTTAGTCCTCATTACCCTGTGTATTTAGTCCTTGTTTGTTCTCTGTCTGGTGTCGGATCATAGTATGCTATATGCTGTTTGCGCTTCATGTCGGTTGTTGGTTGTCCCTGCATCGCGCTTCCTGGTTAGTGTGTTCCCTGTCTTGTCTTTTGGTTATTCTTTGTTTGTGCCTGACTGCCTACCTTGGGCTGGGTCCAAGCCTCGCTTTCCTGACAAGAACCCTGACAGTCATTTTTCATACAATGGTCTTAAATGATCTGCAACAGCAAACGAGACTAACAGTGAAAAGAACACTATTTTGATATAGTTTTTAGTAAGGCATCTGCCCGGGTTCAGTTTTTCCCGCGAAGTGACAGAACGATTTGCGGCATGTAGACGGCGCTACAGTATGAAGGATATATTATTGAAGAATATATGGTGTAAGAATTAAATATCTTGAAGCTGGGACAGCCTCGCTCTCTCCTCTTGTCTGGCCTGGATAAGATAAGACATTTGCAGAATTACTGGAGCAAAGCGCTCCTGATGTGCATTTGGAACAGAATGCACCCAACAAAATATCTAATAGTAACAGACAATCTTTAGGCCGGGAGAGAAGGAGAGCGATTCCAAAGCTAAGAGCGCATTTCACTATCTTCTCGGGAGACCGAACGTCAGAGCTATGTCCAACTGACAGACACCATGGTGGCAGGAGGACCCTGGATAAGGATAAAAGGATAGGGCAGAGAGAGGTCCGGGGTCAGACCTAGAGAGACTGTGCTGCTGTAGGATGAGACAGTCTTGAAGGAGATCTGAACCATATATATATATATATATATATATATATATATATATATATATATATATATATATATATATATACATATATATGTGTATATATATATGTATATATATGTATATATGTATATATATATATGTGTGTGTGTGTGTGTATATATATATATATATATATATATATATATATGTGTGTGTGTGTGTGTGTGTATATATATATACAGTATATGTATTTTGCTTGCAATATCATTTTACTTAGGCTTGTTATAACTTAACTGAGCAAATCCTTGATTTCCGGTCTACCAGTAAACAAACACATATTTAAAGGTATAGCTTGAGAAGGGACCAATAATTCAGAAAGACTCTGGTATTTTGAGCCAGAGCAGAACCGGTCAGACGGTCATTCTAATTTCCAGTCACAGATTTCTTTGTAACACCAGAAAAACCCGTGTTAGCGTATGCTAGTGGAGCCAGGTAAAAGGAAGCAGGAGATTTCTTTATATAGGCCTAATTGTATTTAAATTTTATTTTAGAAATTATCTGTTGTATTTATGGCTGAAATTGTGGCAGGGCCATCTCAGAAAAGAAGAAAATTAAACAAAGAACAACTAAAAGCTAAAAGGGAAAGGGAAAGACGGCGGGCGATAACTTGAGTCACACTCGGTCAGGCTTTTAATAGATGGAGACAATTATGGGATTTTAAATGATTAAAAACAAAACGAACCCAGAATTGGCCCTCAGGTATGTATTATGTCTATTTCATTCATAAAATAACTTTACAGTGTGTGACGTGGTTGTATTTCAGTAGCCGACATTAACGTTACTTGTGTAAAGCGTCCGTGGGTTTCATATAATGCTCTATATTAATCTAAGTTATTATAACGTTAGTTGCTACAACAACCTCTTAATGCAACTGGATCGTGACAGTGATAACGTTACCCGGTTTAGCTCACCAGACATCCAAAGTAGGCTAAGTTACCGTATGCAACACTTGAAATGCAACAATGCATCTGTAACGTATTCTCTATTTGTAAATGAATGAGCAAAACATTCATCGAGACTTCCCGGTAACACTAACTCAGTACTATACAGTGGGCAATACAGCACCGTAAAGAAAATACCTTTACGACAGCATGTGTGGTAAAAACACTACTGCTTTTGTCCAAAGTGGCCGCTAGAATCAGTCAACACAAACTGAAAGTTACATATAGCCACTTTAACACAATCTTTCCAAGATAATCTTTTCACACAAAAATTATATTCTATTACTATGGGTAAGGCGTAGTTGCATTGCTAGGATCATACATTTGCAGTACACTTACCATCTGACAGGATAAAGATACCAACTCAATTTGGCTAACTCAGACCGCTATAGCCTCACATTAGCCTTGACTGAAATTTAGAAGGCAATTTTGCATGGAAGAAGCTGTGGATTTTGTCCCCAATGTCTTACAGTGTAGTCGTGCTACAAAGGAATTATTTCATGGCCGGTATGGACAGGAGGATCGATTCCAGCTAAAATAACTCTCTCACCATACATATGAGAATCATATTGTATTAAGATAGACTTCAAAACTCTGCACATATCCTTTAAATATTAGTGTGATCTGGTGAAACAGGGAAAGCTCACCTTCTTTTTTGTTTGTTACATCTTTACAGTTGTCATTTTTCACGCGGCCATCAACTATGCTTTGGAAGTCTGCTGTGATGCCGACTTTAATGCAGTCTTGAACACTTCTCTGTGTCAGATCTGCAAGAATCATGGAGTATGGAGGATCAGTGCTTATATTCTTTTCAATTTAGTCAACATTGTGATTGAGAAAATGAACTTCAGAACCACTACGTTTGAAAAGAGACACATACTTTTTGTTTTTATGGTGTCCTGGTTGAGAACATAGACCAACTCATATTCGCCACCAGTCTTCCCGTTTCTGGTGTAGTGAGTTCCGTAGTCCTCCAGGAAGGCATAATAAATACCCTTCTCATACTGCAAAGGCAAAGATTTAACATGCGCCAAGAAGTCATCGGCTGTTTTGAGCTCACGGGAACGCATCCTGTAGGTGCTCAGTTGTACTTTGCCCTTCACCCGCATGAAGCTCTTGTTCTGAGTGTGCAGGAGAGAAGAATTAGTAAACGCATATGTTATGTATCTATCTGAGATTGGTAACATTTTTTAGTTTAGTTAATGTTGCTATGTATGTTAAGAACCATTTATAAATTGCAATGGGATTACTTGTCACTGGCTGACATTTACCTTAATTTTGGTGAACTCTGAAAGCTCCTTAATCATCGTTTTCTTCATGAATCCAGCCTCTAAACCCACGGTTGAAGTTGCAGTTGCACCTGAAGTTGAAGGTGCAGTTGCATCTGAAGTTGAAGGTGCAGTTGTATCTGAAGTTGAAGGTGCAGTTGTATCTGAAGTTGAAGGTGCAGTTGTATCTGAAGTTGAAGGTGCAGTTGTATCTGAAGTTGAAGGTGCAGTTGTATCTGAAGTTGAAGGTGCAGTTGTATCTGAAGTTGAAGGTGCAGTTGACATGGACTTCTCAGTTGGGCTGAATTTGAAGGAAAGTCCAATATCAAGTGTGTTAGTTATCTCCGTCAGAATCTCCTTCAGGAGGCTGTCTGTGTCTTCATAGATTTCTCTCGAGGTGGTTTCTTCCACTAAAGTCTGCAAAGACAGGGAGCATGAGTGTTGAGGGTAGACAGACTTTTCAGGACCCTCACTGACATACTGTATTCATCATCATTTTACACACACACACACACACACACACACACACACACACACACACACACACACACACACACACACACACACACACACACACACACACACATTCATACATCCTTAGGATAAAATTGGAGAAATTGTTTTAGCTAACCTCATAGTTGAGCACACCAACATTCCAGGGAAGCCTGTCATTCTTCTGAGTGTATGGATTCCTCACTCGATCACATCTTCCATTGAAGTAATCATTGTTGAAGGGGTTCATTCGAGGATCTGCACCCAAGATGTTGATTCTGGTGCATAGACACAGTGGCCACGTTTACATTATATACAGTATTATGCCTACTTAGTTAAAATTCAAAAGTTTGAGGAGTACTTGAGTTTCCTACCCATGTAGAGGTTATATTAATTGTACTTGAAGGACTAGTCTGACATTTTGAAAACTCCTTATAAGAGACTCTTTTTTTAACCTTTTAGACATTGTCAGCCCCTGCTTTCAGTTTTTTATGCTAAGCTAAGTTAATTGTCCCGTGGAGCTAGCTTCATATTTCACCTTCAGACAGATAGTGGTATTGATCGTGAATGGGCCAATATGCCATTATATGCTACATGAGCTATCACTGGATAATATTCTGCATTATGCATATTTATTTACTTTATTTACTACTACTGTGCAATGTCAATTCTATTCATCCGCACATTACTCATCTGTATATCTGTGTATATATATACTGTATATATACTGTATAAATGTATATATGCAGGTGTTTATAGTGTAAATACATTTGTATTATTATTATTATTATTATTATAACAAATTCTATTTTTTTCTATTTCTTATAATACTTTCTGTATATGTTTCCCTATGTCTATTTAATGTGTATTTGTGTTATTCCGATGTCTGTGATTTTTTTCTTTTGCGCTGCTGTAACACAGTTAGTGTGGGATTAATATCTTATGTTATCCTGATGTAAGTGCTCTCCACTGTGACAAAGCCTCCATTTTACTTTCATATTACTGTATATTGACACTTTGATCCCAACTTAATTAGCTCTTTAATAACTCACTCTTACCCGTATCCTGCTGTCCTGCCTTGCTCGTTGCTATCCAGGACTAACAGACCACAGGGTTTACGCACAGGATCACAGTCCTCGTCTGATCCCTCCTCACAGTCGTAGTCCCCATTGCACATTAATCTCTTCTTGATGCATGAACCTGTGTAAAGATGGGGGTTAAACTGATGGTGTGTGTGTGTGTGTGTGTGTGTGTGTGTGTGTGTGTGTGTGTGTGTGTGTGTGTGTGTGTGTGTGTGTGTGTGTGTGTGTGTGTGTGTGTGTGTGTGTGTGTGTATGTATGTGTGTGTGTGTGTATATATATATATATATATATATATATATATATATATAATTTTAATTACCTAAAAATAACTCAGATGATTCCATACAATGTGCTTCGCAAGTACAACAAACAACGAACTCTACATTCATTAAATTTTGGGTGTTTTACTCAATTTTTTAGCATTTGAATTTTTTTTAAATGTTTCAAAACAGTAACCTCATTGAACATTGGCATATATATCAGTCAGTGATTAACCTTCCTTTAATATTAGTCTAAATAATTCATAATGATTTGCTTTTTTAACTCAAGGATTAGGTATAATTTCCTATTAATGAGGTTTATTGACCATGAATTTCAGTGTAAAACTAGTGGTAATAAGTGGGTGTTAGTGGTGTTTATACATGGTAGTGAAAAGAAGCGTTAAACATCAAAAGAAGCGCCAAAAACATTGATAAAAACACAAAACGTGTGGAAAAAAGAGACAGAAACGTCAGAAAAAGTGTTGATTTTCAGTTTTGACCTGGGAGGACGACAAGCGCGTGGTCAAATGGAAGACAACTCAAAGGGTTAAAAGATGCTGAAGTACCTGACTCGCACTGGAACTCTGAGTCGGAGCATGCAGGAGGAGGCGGTAGGTCGCATCTAGCATTTGTTGTACAGAACTCCCTGTCCCCAAGTGATCCCTCGCAGGACACGCCACCAAACTGGCTGAACTGTTCTACACTTCGCGAACGTCTCTGAGGATCACACATGACATCACACTGTTAAGCATCTATACTTTTTTAAACAAAGGCAGAGAAACAGTGAAGTTAAGAAAAAAGGGTTTAAAGTTTAAGATCCTGTGTAACCGATATATGATTTGAAAATGTTATGCTTTTTTAGGCTGAATGTCACAGAACTTAGCCTACATAAAACTCATACCACACTTTACGTTTGGACAATCTGAAGGGCACAGGGAAAAACACAATGTGTTCTTGGTTCTTTCTCAGCCGTCTTGTCCATTTGAACTAATAAGCGAGTTATAATCGTTAATTAAATACATTTAAATATGGGATTTACAGGTAGCTTAACCACATCAAAAAGCATGACTTCCACTAATGTTAGGGGCAGCAGAGACAACAGTTCTTGAAACTGCTGAGTTTAAAGTTAGGTTAGCAGAATTGGGTGTTAGGCTACTTTTTTCCAGATTTAGTGACTGCTGTATTTATTTTATTTTACAAACTCGATTACTAAGTTGTTGGAGAATCAAAATTTAGATTTTTTTTAATTACAGGAAATAGCGCAGTACATTTTTCTGTTATCTAAAGCTCCTAAATTGAATTAGCTTTAGCAAAGGCTGTGTCAACAGCTTGCCATAACAAGCCAGAGTGCAGTCACTTTGGTTTGTACCGCGGTTTTCTAGATCTTTGAAATTTAAATCCTGTATATTTTCCCCTCCAAATTACAAAATGTCTGGGAAATACTATGTTTTGGGATAGCAGATGCCAGGAAGTCAGATTCGGGACGTAACTCAATCTTGTCAAAATTTGTACATACGAGCAGTACAGTTTGTCACATGCTAGCTAGTACTGTATTGTGATAGTTGAGAGTTGAGTTCTCACTGACTACAGTTTTAATGGACTTACTCTGGTTTTTGTGCAAGGATCACAAGGACTCCACTGTGACCAGGGTCTCCAAACACAATTTACTGCTGGCGGATCCTGAAGTTCCACTCCCCTGAAATGCACATATTAAGTGATGATGCAACTTTGTGCCTTCCTTAGTACTATGTAATCCGAAGTGAAAAACATACATACATTCCTTCTCCAACAAGCGCCAGTGTTAGACACAGGCCACAGAAGCCCAGCTGGAGAGCGACTTCAATCCTCATGATGAACCTTTGAAGAGACAAATGGTGTTGTGTGTCTGTCCCTATTCAAACTTTTAAGCTACGTCTCTGTCAATGATTAATCAACTGCAAAGGGACCACGTTGTCATCTTTAAAGTCTATAGGTTGTTTTTTAGGGACAGCAATGTTGATTTAGTGCTCAGTAAACTCCAAAAATCTGAGTTTAAAGTGTTACATCATAATCACACAAAAACATAGTAATCATTAAAAGTGATGATTCATTTCTTCTCCTCATCTCTGCAAAACTGGTACATAAACTGTGAACTGTTTTTAGTTGAGTGCTGTAGAAGAAAATATATTACCCAATAGTTTTAGAGTTATCTTATCCTCTTACTGTCTTTCCTGTCTTTTATCTCCTTGCTGAAACTATTTTAATTTGATCAACAGATTCAGTGTATCCTGATGTAATTAAGTGAATGCCTTTTCACTCTATGAGTGAGACATTTTGTTAAGAGTCCCACCTTAACTAATCAAAGCACCTTTTTCCTTTAGGAAACCTATGTAAATCTACTCAGACAGACTTAAGCCCACTATAGACCAAGCCGAAAATCAGCCGTCGTAGAGTCTGGCGAGGTCAGTGACTCGAGTGTGTGGGGTGTGTTCCGTTCCGTCCGTTGGAGGGGCCATCGGCCTTTATTTTTGCCGATTTGTAGGGCATAGTCGGGAGAGTTGGCACCACCAGCAAGCGGGCTCAAATGACCAATCTGATTGTTTTTTGTGTGATTATGATGTAACACTTTAAACTCTGATTTTTGGAGTTTACTGAGCACTAAATCAATATCGCTGTCCCTAAAAAACAACCTATTGACTTTAAAGATGATAACGTGGTTCCTTTGCAGTTGGTTAATCATTGACAGAGACGTATCTTAAAAGTTTTAATAGGGATAACCCGGAAACAGGGAGCCGAAATGAGCGTGACTAGAGTCTCTCACAATCTGACGAAAATCTTTCAAACTGACCTTTGTCGATCTAAAATGAAGACAGATTTACACTTAAAATGTTTTCAGAAACACGTTTCGGTGAACTATTTTAGTACAATTTGAGATTGTATTATGAACGAGTCGCCATTAATGGCCGTTTGAAAAATCCAAAATCCGAAAACAGTAGTGATGACGAACTGACCGAAGAGCCGGTTATTAACCCAATTCGTGTCACTGAGCCGGGAGAATCGAGTGCCATACGTCAATGAACCGACTCACTCCTGTTTTTTTACCTCATTAGCGCCTCCACTGGAGTGGTGGTAGAATCAATCAGGAAATGGGCTACCTGGGCACCCGGCTCTTGCCGAGACCGAGAGTCGAGAACCGTTCACAACCGCTCGAGTCTATAAGCAAACGGTTCGTCTAACGGTTCTCGGCAAGTTTGAGTTAACCAAGCCTTGTTTCTGGTTCATCTTAGGTGATTGTGTTCGGAAATTCACACATTATTGATTGGGAAGTGCATCACATACAAATACACATCATGTTATCTTAGTTATGTTAAGTTAAATGTTAGAGAAGTGAATGTTACAGGCTGTCACGAGTAGACCGGGCAGGCACCCGGCTCTTGCCGAGACCGCGAGTCGAGACCGAATGTAACCGTTAACAACCGCTCGAGTCTATAATCAAACAGTTGTCTAACAGTTCTCGGCAAGTTTGAGTTATTAACCGATCCCAGAAATCTTTATTTCTCGTGCATCTTAGATGATTGTGTACATAGAAATTCACACACACACATCACACACGGGGAAGAAGGCTACATCGCATACAAATACACGTCATGTTATCTTGGTAGTTATGTATAAAGCCCCCCCCCCCCACCGCAGGCACGTGAACCGGTGACTGAATCTATAGACTCGGTTCGCCAACCAACAACCGTCCGGTTGAACCGACTTGCGTAACAGAGCCGGTTGTCACATCACTAGAAAACAGCAGTCAGACCCACGTGACGCGTTAGTCAAATCAGCTGCCGGTTTTCATTTTTGGGGAACAATACAGATTAGCGCCGCCTGCTGTTATGGAGTGTTCAGAGACAAATTTTGACAAACTCGGGGGAGACTGATCAGTCCAACTGCCCTTTCTGCCGAGGGTCGGCCATCTAGTCAGTCTGTACTGGGCTTTATGAGTTAAGTGTCTTCTCGTAGACTTAGCTTAGCCCATTCCACACCTTTTGTTTAGCTTGTTTTCTATACCTCCGTATATACAATTCTGGCTAAAATCTCACTTTGGTCAGAGAATTCTACAGCTTGTTGTGAGCTTCTGTCTTCACTGCGCAGTGAATTAAACTCATCTGAACCAGCCACAGAATTGGACCTGAAAGAACCTTTTCTGCCACAGTGCTTATGGTTGAAACTACTAATGGCGTTTTTCCATTCCATTCCACTCGCCTCGACTCTACTCGCCTTCTTTGGTTTTCCATTAAGAAAAAAAGTCCCTGGTAACAGGTACTTTGTTTAGTATCACTTCCGTCGAGGTTCCAAGCGAGCTGAAGCGATACCAAAAGGTGACGTGAAAACCTGCAGACTACTGATTGGTCGGAGAGAATCATCACTAATCACTACATCATTGCTAGCGACAGACGGGGGTGTCCTGAACAAACCCATCTATCCATCCACAGTATCTCCCGGGGGGCCCGGTCATACGCCTTCTCCAGATCCACAAAACACATGTAGACTGGATGAGCATACACAAACCTGCCATTTTTAAACAGTTAGCCAGCGGTGTTTTTTTTTTTGCTGCCTCCAGCTTCTTTAAAAACAAAATGTGTCTTCTGGCTGTGGCAACAAAAACAACACACCTTTGATGTGCTCTGTGTGTGTGTCGCGTATGGTCACGGAAGTTTCCTGCGGTGATGCTATGATATAGTCACTGCGTGTTCCTTTAAGCTATTAAAATAATAATTGTTGCCATGGTTTTATTAATCATCTTTTAATGGTAAACATAAATTTGGCACAATGAATCCTTAGGATTAACTGGATCTGTGGACGGCTACCTTAGTGACTACCTTACCTATAGGCCAATAAGCCCATCAATAGTTTTTCACAACTAGGCTGATTTATATTTGCTAATAATATGTTGGATTCATGTTCAGACAATTTAATTATTGACAAAACATTAACAATAATTTGGTGGCCCCCCTGCAGTAACTCTGAGGACCCTCTAGAGGTTCCCGGACCCCGCGTTGAAGATCTCTGTCCTAACGTGAAGAGTTCCCATCCCATGTTAAGACAAAATAATCTCATTTCACTTATTTAATTGGCCTCACATCACAATAAATAAACTGACGTGTTCTGGCACAATGCCTTCTTCAGAGCGTCTGAAATAATCAGGTTCAACTCAGTGATATACTAATGTTTCTTGTTGGCTGTGATTATAGATTTTTTTTAATACCATTTTTGATAGTGTATTTCCCAGTTACCAGCACATACTGCAAAAACATGACTATCTAATCAAACAACCTAAATCTTATCGTATTATCTTATTTAGCATTACATCTAGTTTGAGTCAGTTAATGATATCATTTGGAAGGTATTAATGAAGAATAAATGCAGTTTAAATGATTTGAATTAGTCACTCGGAATACAACGTACAAAACAAATAGTGAAGTATGGTCATTGCAATATTTGGCAGTAGCCTACATATTGTAAAAATGTGTTTATAGAAATTATATTTTTTGTTCATTTGCTGTATTGTCATTCAGTATTCATTTCCATTCAGTCCTCTATCGAGTCACAGGAAGCTGGAAACAATCCCAGCATGCACTGGGTGAAAGGCAGGAAGACACTTGGGACAGCACACAAAAGCTGACAAACGCTTGTCAAGTCTGGCCCTCTTTTAGTGCACAAGGCAACGGGTCATTTATTAAGTTTTAATTTTAATTTTAGGACTACTAATTGGAGACAATTTGTTAATTTTTGAGTTTCCAGGATTATGCAATCACTCAGGCAGGTTTCCAGCAAAGCTAAACAAATATTGAGTCATATAAGAGTCCGTTTTTTTCCATGGTACATAGGTCAACATCTGAGTTTGGGAAACTGAATGGCAAAACTTTTCAAATATAATCACCACTGCAACTGCCAACATCAAAGATGTTTGGAAAGCTATTATATGAACACTGATATCTGGTGATATCTAGGAAATTATGGAGAAGACTTTAACAAATGCAGGATTTCAATGAGTTCAGACCAATGCAGCTTTATTCACACCACAAACAAACTTTCATGAAAGAGAGAACAGTTGACATGTACCAAAAGCATATGCCAAGGTTTCTCGGTGAACTATTAGAATGGTGAAATATCCCAACCTATCACACACTGATAGGAATCCTGCTGCACAGGTTCTGAAGTGCAACTCTTTGTCCACAAGATGGCAACATCGAACAGATAACAGCGGCGTTTTAGGCTGTGTGTCCATGTCTTACATTCACACACTGTTTCAGGGCGAAGGGACACACCAATATAAATACTACAATAATTTATACAAATGCACTCATTTCTGTCTCTGACAAGTCAAACACTTTTTTTCATGTTTAAACATGTTAAAACAAGCCTTGCACAACGCACAGGAAGTTTTAAACATCTAATGATATGTCATGGGATCTGAGTGGCTTTTGCTGAGTCTGCAGTACTTTGTTCTTCAAAAGGGAGGGAGTGCAGTGTGAATAAATTACAAAAAAGGGAAAACAAAACACTTCTCAGTGTAGACTGATAAAAGCAGTAGTGAATTTAAAAGTGGACTTATCATCCATTATTCATCGACACAGAGGTTTGGCAGTGACACATCATCGGCTTTCATCCATCTAAGAGAGTAAAACTGATGTTAAATTGAGTATTCAGCATGCTGACAAATATTTCCTGCTGACTTAAATAAACACACTTGGACTATTCCCTAATGTCTCCAAAGTCAACCAGAGGGCTGCCCTGTCCCGGTTCCTTCCCTGTATCTGCAAGCAGGTCTGGGGTAGTCTAGGGGCTATGTGGTCATGGCCCGCTGGAGAGGCGCAAATATGTGCTGAGGTCACCACTTTTACGATGTTCGGCAGTTTCCTCCCAGCTTTGTCAGGAAACCAGAGGGTAGGTGATGTGCTTGGCCAATATTTCTCCTGACTAGAAAGGGTTCCTGTTTTTTGGAGGGGGTTGTGCCCTGCTTTACTGTAATTTACCCATGACATAGAGTCTGTCATCTTGTGCAACAGAATATGATGACGTTGCATCCTGCATTGCAAATTGCCCTACTGCTTTATGCTGTATTTTTTAGAGTGAAATGGTCAAGAGTACTGAAGGCAGTTGGGAGTTAAAAGAACAGTCGGACAGAGAGGATACAATCTTAAGACTACCTCAATTATGGACTGGAGATAAGTGTCTATCTTAGGTTCTGGTTGTGGTGGCAGCTGGTTCCAGGATTCACGCCCTAAATGTTGGATGTTTGGATTGCGGCCTTCCTGTAATAAACGGAGGAAAGGACACTTCCCATTAGATTGTCTCTGTCAGCATTCTATCATATAAATAAATCCTCTAATGTGTATGTGCTGACTTGTGCCATCTGTTTTCTTGAAAAGGGTCTCCAATACTTTTCCTTTTCCTACCAGAATCACCAGAGAGTTGGACATGAGTAAGTAGCATGCAACATGTTCTCCTGTATGCAGTTGCATTGGGTGTGCCACTAAACCACACAGACAATGAAACACATTCAGCAGAACAAGGAACTATCATTCTGATCCAACGTCATCAGACAGTGATGCTGGACCAGAGAGACACGTCGTTGAAGATTAAAGTTTAATGGCCTTGAAATGTATACAAGAAAACATCTTTTGCTATCCCTGATTTGATTATGTACGGTGTATGAATATTCTTGCATTGATATATATCAGAAAAATTAAACCAAGCACAATATAAATTGCAAATGTTATATGCCAGATGCGACGCAGCAACATCTGTACAGATACATGCAAATCATTCTGGGGTTCTGCAATTCTGAACAAAAGTCTGATGATGATAAGAGGTTATTTCAGTGGTTGGTGACTGAAGGGGAAAACACACTCTCAGTTAGTCAGTTATCTGGCTTCTGAGGAGCGCATGTCCTAAAAACCAGCTGCTGTCAGCAGAACACAGGATACTAAGCCAGGAAGGACGTCCTTCCTCTGTCCCTATCTCTGTCATTCTCAGATCGCAACCAATGTACAGTGTCCTGTACATCTCTTAAACATCAGAAGGTTTTTGGGGTGTCAGAACTATATATATATATATATATATATGAGTAGAATCTGGGTTGAAGTAATAGGTGCAGATGTGATTGTTACATCTGGATGGTTGGCTCTGTGATGGTTTCAGTCTTGCACCAACAGATTTATAAAAGTTGGCAGAGTTGCTATGAATTCAAACATGCATGCTCATGCGTGCTTGTAAAATCTCCAACAGCCTGTACAGGGGGATGAGATGAAGTCAGATTTGCAATGAGATGTAAAACTAAGAAGCAGGATAACTTATAGTTTTAGTTTTCCTGTAAAATATCTGATTTTATTTATTAATTTGACTTTGCTTGGGTTGAGGTGAGAAGAGCAGATGTTCTTACTCTTTTGTAGGCAGCTTGGCCACTACGGGCCACTACTGATAATATGTATTTGATTAATTTTGATAAGTTATTTTATGCATGCAGCCACAGATATTCAAGATTGTACTGCAGGGCCGGTGTGTTGCAAATGCCAGGGCCGTTTTTTGTCCGTTTTTTGATCCCAGTCTGTCACTGCCTAGGAGTGTCTGACCATGCTGATAGTTTTGATTGTGAGTGCAGAAATGTCGAGATTGAAGAATGTAGAAATGAATACTGATGCTCTCATGCTGCTCCAACACCACTTCCTATACACACCAATGGATTAGAATTCATCAGCATATAGGGAACGCTTTTTGTTGTTTAATCAATAAGTTAACAGTAACATTATCACAAAACCAAGTGTTGTTCTCACTGTTGATGTGTACTGTAGTTAGCTATACAGATGGTTGATCTCCTTTCCCAATAATTTGTTTCTATTTCTTTAGTTTTTCTGTTGAAGAAGCTTCTTTGTCTTTTTCACTGTGGCTGTCCCTGCTTTAACTAAGCCCCCGGTTCTTCTCTTAATTATCCAAAACAAACATCTATTAATGCTTCTGCAAACATGGAACAAAACATTTCCTGTGTGACTTGAGGATTTTCTTCATGGGAATATCATAACTGGCACTCAGGGCTTAGAACAGCAAATATAAAAACGGTCATTACACGTCTGAATCACTACATGGTATCAAAAAGCAAAATAGACATTTATACTAACCCCTTTTCAGCCATCGGTTGACGGTAATTGCAATAACACTAGTGCATGGCAAAGGAAATGTAGTGCCTGGTCTTTCAAAAAATGTGCTGTGTTAGCAACAGAGGAGCTTTCCTCTCTGGTTTGGACTTTTCTTTCCCCTCACTCCGTCTACACTGAGACTTTGTACTCCTCAGTGTATGTAACTTTTAGATGATATGAATGAGCTTTTTAATTTGAAAGTCATCCAATACTGTGGACCCAGACCCACCATGTTGAGGAAAGGTGGGATGTATTAATGGTTTTCTGGTTACCAAACACAAATGTTGAGCAACAAGGAATCCTTGCTTCATCTCATCTTCAGCATTTGCCATTTTCTAGTCATTCTGCCCCCCTTACACTAGTGTCATACTGAAAGATATGCTGTATTGCATATAACAATTTAAAATGAAAAAGCTAATTGCCTATTTTTAGACATTACTCAAAGTAATATGCACTTTTTTCTATTTGCCTATTTGCCATATCCAAATGGAAGAACTGCAAGGCCAAAATGCATAAACAAGGCTGCATTTGAATCATAAATGATTGTAGTTTCTGACATTGTGATTGCTTAGCAAACACTACATCAGTTCACGCATGGTTCAGAAAATGTTTTGGTCCTTGTCTATAATCACTTTTTAAATTAAAATATCTAAGACATGCTTATGCCACACTATGTGAAACCTATCATCTACATCTTGTCAACACCTGTATACAGTGTCAGACCTTAGGCCCAACCTTATTGGAGCTCAGGAGTTTTCTGTAGGCCTATGTGTTGTCACTGGTGTCCCTGGACCTCTTCAAAATCTCTCCAAGTGAACAAATTGTGCTAAATGCTTTCACTTACTTCTGTGACTTTGAAAAAAATTGCTGAAGCATTTAGATGACTATAAAACCCTTTGACATTCACTCATTCACATTGCTGATCATCTTTGTTCTCACCTGCTGGCTCTAGGAGGAGGGACTTAGCTCGTTCTTTTCATTGGCTACGAGGCCGAAAACTTACCAGCAAAAGATGGGGATACTTTCATTGTGTAGCGAGGAAAACAACCATACCCAGTAACCCAGTGCAGGAAGAGGAGTCGGAACAAGTTTGGTGAACAAGTTCGGTGAACAAGTTTGCAGACAGTTAGCAATGGACTCCCTAGGCGTTATTCAAAACTTGGATTAATTCTTATGAAAAACCCTTTTGATTCTTTTGATTGGTGGACACATAAGGACTAGATGAATATAAATTAGGCAGCAATGGACGCAGATTTAGCATTTAGGACCAGCTCACAGGTAGGGAATCGTCATGATTTCTATTCGGAGAAGCTAACTGGTTTAACGATGTGTAACAATTAGCATGTCCACGTTGAAACAAGTTTTACGCTTTTTTTGTTTTTAAACTTAAAGGTGCTGTAGGTAGGATTGTGAAGATCCAGGATTTAGCCAAAAGATTTGAACTTCGACAACTTCTCAGTCCCTCCCCCCTTCCGCTAAAGCCCAAAACAGTCTCCTAAGCCCCTCCCCCCACAAGGGAGAATTAATGTGTGTGCATGAGCAGTGATTTACACGCAGATAACCCCCCCCCCCCCACACACACACACCTGGCCCTGATTGGTGCATCTGAACAGGGAGCGGTGGATTTTTGCAAATCACACTACAGGCTGTAGGTGGTTCCAGAGGAGCCGGATTTGTTTTAATTACCTGCTTCATGTAGTTCTACTGGAACATAGTTTCAGGAAATATGACACTACTGTCACTGGCGACCCATTGAGTTTCAAACAAAAACATTTAAAATGTTTCAAAAAGTGCAAAAAATGTGGGGATGAAAACAGGCCAGCATTGTTTAATAGTGTGTTGTTTAAAAAAAAAAGAAACAAATTAATCAGATCTATTATTTTATGACACAATATTTGTCATGACCCACTTACTGTGAAACGTTAGGCTATATGACCGATGGTGATATTCTCTTATTAAACGTGGAGACCGCCCCTCTTCCAGTTGAAATCTGCAGTGAGTTAGGTCTGTCAGTCAGTGAAGGGTTAAACTGGGAGTTTGCACCAGTCTCTCTTTTCTGTCCACGGCAGCTAGCGGAAAACATCTGACTGCTGCTCGTTTTCCGAAAGCTGTGTTTGGTTTTACTCATTTTGTGCTGGAGCCGCGGAGGCATCACGGGAACAAAAATCACTGTTTCGAAAGCAGGATTTCAACATCTTACTGCGCGCTTTCAAACAGGTAGGTCCATGTGTTGGTAACATTTTCCATCCATGCATTAATTAAGGATCCACCAAAGGATTACAGGTAGTCTGTTTAAAGTAGAGCTTCAAAAATGCTGGTATTTGAGTTCGCCCATAAAAGCCACAATAAAAATGAGTTTTAGGTTTGTGGGAGTTGCTCTTCAGTCTATTGGTTTTTCAGTAACTGTACCTTCCTACACATCTCTGTGGGAGGTAAAACCTCACTCCATGTTTTCCATGCACTCATTTCCTTTCCTGTCTCAACTGTTGGGGATAACAAACAATATAAATCACTTTTCTCCCCCTAAGTTTTCTTTCCAGAACAAACTCTTCTAGCTGCAGCCATGTTAACAAACATGTTTTGTTTTGTTTAGTAATCTTGACAAAAAATATGATGCAGTATGTTTTTAAGTTGCATGTCCTATCCATATACCTATCCTAGTTTTAGTGCAAAACATTTTTCATTTAGTATTTAAGTGTTTGCATGGCCTTTGTGTTCATAGTGGGCCTATGGGATTTCACCATCTCATTCACTTGCAGACTGAGTCATTCCCTGATTTCCTCCAGATGTGCACTAGTTTACGTTTCCTGACGGCCCAGGATTGTGACATTTCTGCTCTTGCGCTGCAGTTATTCTGCTGACAAATATGAATTTACACTTGTGCTCTGTGGTTAAGTGTTATTTGTGCCGTGACACTGGTGGATGCTGTAAAAAGCTTTTCTTCTCATCCTTCATCTGTTAGTAGTCACTTCCTTTTGAGTAAGTTGTTAAAATGTAATCTTTTATCTCAAATCTGCAAGGAACTGCTGACATTTCAACCTTTTTTTTTATTAGCCTGTCCTCCAGCTAGACTCTGACACCACCGTTTACTGGACAAGTGCAATCATGTGTCACACTCATGTAAATTTAGGCTTATGTCTGTTTTTTCTACACTTCTTCACACAGCAACAAAAACAGAACGTGTGTCTCTGTGCAGTTGCACGAGTTTAAATGTCATCATGACGAACCAAACATACAAGGGCTTACTCACCCTGCTTGTTTCCTTGACTTCAAAACTGGTACTGGTGGATGGAAAGACGTTTTTTATTGTTTTACAGCTGCACAGTACAGTAGCTCTTGTGGTGCAACCCTCATTCCAACAGCAATTAAAATCATTTCTTGAATAAGAAAGAAATACTCAATTGAAAATCCAACTTTGCCCATTCTATTTTGAATAGCCGTTTAAAAAAAATAGAATCCCTGTATAGGCTACATGTGTCAGTCTCTGTTATGGTCGATGTGATGTGATTTCTAGAGAAGTAACACAAACCTTGAACACACTCAGTGACCTGAAAGTTCCTGTCTGTTATCTCATCCTGTATGGCTCTCATTTCCTTTATGGATCAAACAAATGAGCTGCCTGATTGATTTCATCATAAACCGGTACGGTTCTTACTGTCTTAAGATGGAAACTAATGAATTTGCATCATCACTCAGTTTTTTTGGGGATTGTTGTCCTTGTTGTGGATCATTTTGACGGATTCCACATCATCAGTATATTAAGTGTAGGTTTTTTAAGTTGCTTGAAAACACTCGGGGTAAATGATCATTCCATTTCCAAAAGGCTGCAATTTCCGTTTGTAGTTACTTTGCTGGGCATCACAAGATCTTTTGCTCTGCTAGCGTAAGATTAACCTCAAGTAATTGCTCAACCTTTGCCCACTTTCAACCTTTGGTCTGTCCTACAATCCACAGCCTCTTTACACGGTTAGTGCAGCCAGTGTACCTCTGGTACTCTTTCTGAAAGGTATGTATGTCCCATGCAAAGCCATGTTTGTGTTGGTTGTATTCCCATGATTGTGCAGAGTAGGAGTACTTAATGGCCTTTTTTGTATGTCTGAATGGTGTTGTTGTTGTTGTTGTTGTTGTTGTTGTTGTTGCCACTTTGTTGTGATCGTTTGATTCGTTGAGTGACTAAAGAATATAGATGTGGTAAAAGAAGTTTGTTAGTTGTGGAGATGTAGGTGAATCTTGGCTGCCGTGGCGTCCGCTTTGCTACTGTCCACTGTGATGTTGTTTTTGCCTCATGTGATATTGTGTTGTTTTTCCTGCACAGTAAGTCCAGAGCTATTCATTACTGTTCATTACTGTTACTCCCTTAATTAATATCTGGTTCGATGGCAGAAGAACAATATATTTGTAAAGACGTGACTGTGTGCAGGACCTTCTTTATATTTAGGATAATTCACTACTTTACAGGGCTAAACAACTGTGTGTGTGTGTGTGTGTGTGTGTGTGTGTGTGTGTGTGTGTGTGTGTGTGTGTGTGTGTGTGTGTGTGTGTGCGCGCTCGTCCTTATGGAACCATGATGTGGGTCATATGTCTAGCTATGCTTCTGTGTCTCAAGGGTGTTTCTGTGGTTGTAAATGTTTACTGTGGATTGTTAACATATTTGATTCTTTATGATGTGCAAAAAATCTTGTCAAAAGCTACGTACAAAACCTTTTTACCACTCACTTTAAACATTTACAGTCCAATATTTTGTTTGCAGTTTCACCAAGAGAGTACGTATTGACCTTTTCATCTCCTTCTCCTTTTTTTGTCTTTCACCACATGCATGGTCCCACTTCACTTTTTCTGCTCCAGGCAAATACCAAGGAAAGCATGTGTGGGTGCTAAGAGTCGTCTGTTTGGTTGACCTCGCTGCCCCTGAACACGGAGCTGCCACTTGCCTTACCCCCCGACTGTCCACTTGTCCAGTGAGAGTCACTCCACAACATGTCTGCAGAGGTAGAGAACAGCGTGCCCCTCCCTCCCGATCCCAGCATCGCCTCCCCATCTACAGCCTCGATCAACACCCCTCCCACCTCTCCTACATCAGCCACATCCAAGGTCCCATTCAAGAAAGAGAAAAAGAAAGGTTAGTGATGGAAGACGCAATGACATGATAATGATCATGCTGGGATCTAGACATTGGATTGACTATATGATTTTTGGGGTCTGATCTTGTAAAAATCATAATATTCTTGATTCCTTTTAATTTTACAGTCCCAGAGAAGACAGATGAGTACCTACTGGGCAGGTTTCAAGGGGATGGCGTAAGGTACAAGGCCAAGCTGATTGGCATCGATGATGTTCCAGAGGCCAGAGGAGACAAGATGTGTCAGGACTCCATGATGAAACTTAAGGTGCAGCATAGGACCTCCAACTGTGCCCTGCTGTCTTTAAAACTCATTTTAAAACTGGTATCGCTAGCATTTTTCAATTAATAATTCATCTCTGTGGTGGGTATCATAGACACATTTGCAGCGGGGACAGGTTGTCTGCATCCCACTGCAGAGGGCGACAGTGCGCACAAACTTAACAAATATTGGCTTTGAATCACAAGTAATGTTATGCTTACTCACAAAATAGGGCTGTGCAATTAATCAAAATTTGAATCACGGTTACGATTTCGGCTCTTAATGATGATGAAAAAAACAATTATTTTGCACATTATATTTTACAAGTAAACTCTAACTTTGTCTTTGTTCTGAATGAAAAGTATGAGATAGAATGTTCCAGTTCAAGGTG
Organism: Gymnocephalus cernua; assembly: GCA_023631565.1. NCBI lineage: Eukaryota > Metazoa > Chordata > Actinopteri > Perciformes > Percidae > Gymnocephalus > Gymnocephalus cernua. The sequence goes on from CM042442.1 coordinate 27,054,150, forward strand.
TTTTCACTGTTGATTTGTTTAACTGTTTCACTGTTTGTTAACTTCAATAAAGGCAACATCTTTTCAGAAGTCAATGAGGAATTGTGTTAAATAATCCCGATTTAAATATTGACCAAAATAATCGTGATTATGATTTTTTTTCCATAATCGAGCAGCTCTATTACAAAAGATAGAAAATCAGAATGTTCTGTCTTATTTATGTGCTACCAGGGTATGGCAGTAGCTGCTCGGACCCAAGGCAAACACAAACAGAGGATCTGGATCAACATTTCCATGTCGGGAATCAAGATCATTGATGAGAAATCGGGAGTGAGTTCTGCCATTTTCTTTCCATTACTGTCACGTCACACAGTAAGGTTCATTCGATTTGGTTTGGCCCGCTAATAAAGCTTTTGTCCTTATGACTCAGGTGATTGAACATGAGCATGTGGTGAATAAGATCTCCTTCATCGCCAGAGATGTAACAGACAACAGGGCGTTTGGATATGTGTGCGGAGCAGAAGGGCAGCATCAGTTCTTCGCCATAAAGACTGCACAACAGGTAACACTCCTACGTAAACAGACTCACAAACTCACACATCGGCACTCAGCAACAAATGCTGCATGAACAACAAAGACAAATGGGCAACAATGGCAGTGTCTCTCTGTCACCATACAGGCAGAGCCCCTGGTCATTGATCTGAAAGACCTCTTCCAGGTCATCTTCAACCTGAAGAAGAAAGAGGCAGAGGCCTCACAGAAGGTAACTGCTTCAGAACGAGTTGACTTTAAACTGGAAAAAGTATTTTCTTTTTTTTTTTCAAAAGTTGGACAGTGTGAACATTTTCTTTCTGAAAGAAAAGCATTTTGGTGTGGTCATCTGGCAGGGCTGACAGGGTATATACTGTATGTACCTCTGGAATGTCAACACTGCCTCTTTGTGTTCTTTCAGTAAATCACATCTTTAGACATTCCATTGAAATGATGCAAAATGACACATGCCTCATTGAATTAAGAAAATAAGTAGAATCATTACCAGTATACCTCTGTTTGCAGGGGGAAAGTGGCAGCACTGTAGTTGAGGTAAGCAACTTGGAAGTGCTTGTTTTCTTCATACAGCTTCTCTAACGCCTCCTTAACCCTTTTGCTTTTCTACCTTGTTGCCAGAATGGAGGTGGTGCCTCGCTAGGTATGGACGGTGAAGTGAAAACTGCTCAAGTAAGTGTTTCTGCTCTGTTGTGTTGTGCAGCTTAACATTAAAATAACATACCACTCATTTATAGTAGTTGGATAAATACAGTATGTTTCTTTTTCTCTTTGACATCCAGCCAGTGGAGCAGCTTGACCTGTTTGGAGCCATGTCGACCCCTCCAGACATCCAGGCTCCAAATGTAAGTGTGGTGCCATTAAATGTTCCCTCTATCTGGGCAACATCATGGAATTGAACTTAGTCAGTGAAGTGTAGCTGGGTATTTTACAGTATTATACTTATAATACATACTTTATATGCATCTTAATGACTGTTAATAGACTGTTGAAGACGTATCCAAACCTTTCTTTTAATGGTAAGATTTTTTGAAAACCGGAAAATAGTAATAACAATTAATTTCATAATATAATTTACTTGTCAAACATGTTTTCTAATTTGTGATTTAGAAGCAAAAAATCATCTCAGCTCCTCCCAGATCATTCTAAGTGTGAACTCAGTTCTAAAAAGGCCACCATTTTTGTGTTTGATTATTGTGTATCAGATTTTATTTTTTATAAATTTAAAGTTTTTGACTTCAAAAGGATCTTTTAAGAACTGAGCTTCTTGTATACCAATCTCATTGTTGTTCATCAAACCTTTAAAGCTGCTACAAGTAGAATCTATAAGAGACATTTACATTGGCTTTGGTGACACCTGGAGTGGTATACTGGTAGTGTTTTACAACACTGTTGCTGGGCCAATTCACTAGCTGAGTTTCAGGTCAACAAGCTAGTGCTGACTAATGCATATTTGTGCCTTGCTGCTGTCCAAGGCAAGTAAGAAACATCTTAATTTTTTCAAGTTGGAATATGGACTGTAGACTTTGAGGTAAATATTCTACAAGTAGCAGCTTTAAATTGCCTTTTCACACCATGTGATTCATTTTTCATTTTGTTAACACGTGTTTGTCTCCTGCAGAACTGATTCATAAATCTTTCTTTTTTTTCTCTCCCACTGTCCCTCTCATGTTAACTAGGGCTCTAATGATATTCTCTTGCTGGACTTTTCTGCTGAAGTTGACAGCAACCAGAATTGCATAAAGGGAACCTCCTTTGTAACTTCCTGTGCCCCTGACCGTAGGGCATCTCCCCAGACAGAGAATCCCTTTTCCTCAACATTTGGCTACTTTCCAACCCCAGACAGTGACCCTTTCAGAGACGACCCCCTTTCTAAATCACCCACTTGGTCGGAACCCGATAATTCACAGATCTCCCTCAGCACCACTAATCACCTAAACGGCACTGCTGGCAACGCTTGTACGACAATTATTAACGGTGGTTTGAATGGAGACTCTGAACACCTCAGTCAGCAGATAAATGACTTATCCAGTAAGACCATGATCCTCGCTCTCAGTAACGGACAGTGGCCACTAGGGGGCAAAATAACTCAGGGCAACCCAATTACCATGATGGACGGGAATGAATCTGGAACAGTTCTCTCAACCAAAAACCCATTTTTTGACTCCTCTTTGAAAACTGGCACTGTCTCTAATGGCATAAGTCATCACCCACCATCCCCAGTGACTCATAGCAAGGATTCAGTTGTAATAAGCCCGCCTCCGCAGAGCTCTAAGTCTGGACGAGGTCGAAGGAGCGCAAAGGTGAAATTCCATTGCTAGATGAATCATAGTACAGTTGCATGCGTGATGCCTAAAAATGGGTTTAATGCACCTTTCCCAGAGTATAATTAGGTTGCTAACATCTCCCTTTTTGAGCGTGTGGGTTTTGCACTGGTGTCTGACAGGTTATGCCAGAGGATGCTATTGGTTAAGGGACAGTTGTTTGTATCCATTCTGTCTTCATGCATGCACTGTTGGTCACATACTTCTCTAACTAGCTTGCATAAATGGCACTTTGACTGTGCTGCTGAACAATCGACTGTACCTTTTGTCATCGCTGCTCTAAATCTATTTTCTAACACCATGCTTCAGTGATAAAAGCACTGGTAAGTGGCAAAGCATGCATATCTGTCAATGTTAATGTAATACTGTAGTAAGTATGTCTGGCTACATAATTATACAAACAAATTGTTAAAGGTTGGTATAAATTCTAAGTACTGTGTAGTTTATTTATAGAGTTATCATATATACATTTATGTCAAAAGGTGCAACAATACATGTAATATTTTTGTTTTATTTTCTGTGACTAGTCCACATCAAGTGACCTGTTTGGAGCAGAGCTATTTGCTGCTCCTGGTAATTCTGAAGGGTCATCTGCCTCAGGGGACCTTTTCAACAGTACACCTGCCAGCTCCACTTCCTCCTCCATAGCTGCTCTGGGTAATACACAGGAGGGGAACTTTGTGACTTATCCAGATATTACGATTTTTCTTTTTTTAGGCTTTACATTCCATTCCCACTTTCATATTCCTTTTTCTTTATGTTCAGGGAATCTTCAGTTAGGTCCTCCAGCAAGCACAGGTATCCCTGCTGCAGGCTTGTGGGGAGCCTCCGTCGCTGCACCTTCCATGTTCCCCATGCCAGGAGTGACCTCTCCCGCCCCTAGGCCCACCTACCCACAGCCATCTGCCTTTGGTGGCCTGCCTATTCCGCCCACAGCCTGGGGCCAGCAGATGCCCTCTCAGTACAGTTCTGCGCCCTTATCCCCACCCCACCTCAACTGGGTCCAGCCTCCACCAGCTGGTCCACTTGGGGCTCCAGGTTGGGGTCTGCCCGCCATGACCAATCCTTTCCAGACTGGCCAGTTCCCTGGAATGGTTGACCAGCAAGGTCCGTCGCGCCCCCCTCCAAGGCCACCTGTTAAGGAGGCTCCTCCAAAGGTGGAGAACAGTGCCTTCACAGCTTTGGACCCTCTTGGAGATAGAGAGAAGAAGACTGGAAAGGACATGTTCAAGGACTTTCAGATCGCCAAACCCCCTGCCATCCCAGCGAGGAAAGGGGAGCTGGTGTCCAACTCTGCTCCAGCCCCCAACAGCAACGAAGCCAGGGCATTTGATCAGTACTTTTCCAGTAAAGTGGGCCTGGCTCAGGATAATGCAGATCATGATGACTTTGATATCAATCAAATGTCAGCAGGTGTTAACGGTAAACTAACCACAATTATGCAAGTTGACGTGTATGTGACTGTGAGATTTGCTGCTAACTGTGTCCTCTGTCGTAATGTGCCTGTTTAGATGTTACTAAACCAGCTCCTGCTCTAGCTGCAGCCCCAGCTCCATGCTTTAACTCTGGCCTCCTTGATGCCGCCTTCTCTTCTGTTCCCATCGCGAACAATTCGGCACCGGCCCAAAGACAAGGCCCCAATCAGGACATGTTTGATAAAGCATTTGGGGCCCCAGATTCCAGTGTTTTTGGAGTGCCACCTGTAGCCATGGTACAGAGATTAACACAGACGTATATTTACACCATATCTAGTGTCACAGTAATCATTTGTAATTTGTGGCCTTTTTTTCTCAATTTTACAGCAGACTGCTGCTGTTGGTCAGACTTCTGGTTCAGCTGCAGCTTTTGGGGATCCTTTTGGAAATCCCTTTGCTTGAATATAACTTTGTCCATAAGTAAGTATGTGTTAAATTTTTTTATTACTTTACTGACTTGTTCTAAACAGGCTAACCACTATAAAAACATATCTTCTCTCTGCCCTTACAGTTGAAATGGAGCAAATGGAGATCTTCACATCAAATAACATATTTGGGACAAGCTGCTACAATGAGCGCAAGACAATCCAAATGATGAACTTTTCTAACTCTTGTCCCTGAACCACCCTTTTTACACCTGCACCTCTGATGCTGTTTTTTTCTTCTGTCCAATCAGTAGTTCCCTTATTTCTAAAGACCACTGATCTAAGAAGTAAATGTTATGTTCTGATCTGCTGAAGAAAGAAATGTGGTGTGTGAGAGAAGGCACGTCCAAAGAGGTTCACTGCTGATACTGTCTGTGTTAAAGAAATAAAATAATTCAATCATAACACTGCAAGGTGTTGATAAGTCCATTGCCTTCTTCAGACTGAGTTAGTGAATCATCAGTGGGCAGGAGCTACAACAGCCAAACATATATAGATGATGGATATTTATGTCAAACACGTTGTTTGTCTGACACGTATTGTCAGAAAACTATCAAAAGTAAAAGTAATAATAATGCAATTGATAACTGGATAAGTGATTAATGTGCAACCACTAATCACTTTTATAAATTGCTAAAGTGGAGCTAATTTTAGATACTTTATATTACTAGTTTCATGTGTAACAATTCATCATATTTAATAAGCTCGTACATTGATATTGTATTTACAAATTTACTCTAAAATGCCAGGTCGCCGTTGCAAATGAAAACCTGTTCTCAAAGGCCTACCTGGTAAAATAAAGGTTAAAACTATTTTTTTTTTTAATCTGTGGAGCAAAAAGTACAATCTTTGACCTAACTGAAGCAAAGTATTGGTATAACTTGGCATAAAATGTGAAAACTCAAGTAAAAGTTTAAATTATCAAAAACATTGCAGTACTTTAATAGTAGCTTACTTGAGTAAAATGCACTCACTTAGCCTACATTCTACCACTGGTCATTATATATGGTCTACAATCCTACACAAAAAACAGACAGATGATGATTATGTTTAACTAAGGAAATAAAAATAAAAAAGTCATTGGAAAAACCACAGGAAATAATGAACAAAAAAAAGAATTACTTTGAGGAAGACCTTCTACGTTATACTTTATACTATGACTCCATTGCATTTCACAGAGAAATATTGTAAGTTTTACTCGACTACATGTCAAACTAACGTTACTTTATCTTACATAAAAAACATGATCAGTTTATAAAATGTGATTGATTGTTATCAATAAAACTGCCTATTAGCATATCAAGTAATCCAATTTAGCTTCACCTTGACCAGCTACACCACAACACAAAATTGTGCTCACGTCTTGATTTATCAGTATTGTTAATTATATATTATAATTTAACATTTGAAGTACATTTTATTGCTAATGCTCGTGTAGTTCTTCTACTTCAAATTATGAATGTTTTTACTTTTAATTGAATGTTTTTAGATGTAGATGTATTGTTGCTTGATCTTGCCTCAGCTCTTTGCAGCGGTCTGACTACATTTCCCACAACACCTTTCACAAGCGAAAATAACGCGTCATGAAAAAACATGGCGGATTAGCGTGTGTGCATGGGGTCCGCTACTTGCTGTCCGTCGTCGATAAATGAAAGCTTACTTCTCCCAGCAAACGACACATTTTCGAACAGGTACGTTGTTACAAGGTAAATAACATATAGACGTAATGGAATTATAAATGTAGCTGCCTCAGGTTCTGAACATTAACAATAGGACGGTCCAAGTTGGGAAGACTCGCATACTGAAAGTGTTGGTAGGCGAGTTTAAGCCCAGTTTTATGCACTTTCCGGCTAATTTAGTCAATTATTGAAGCTTTTGTATGTCTTAAATGTGTTTTAGGTGTGTTAAGGTCTTTGCTTATTAAAACTCTGGTGCTATTTTCTTTTACGGCCAGATTTAACAGCTTCTCAACTGTTAACGTCACTACTCCTATCAGTTAAAAAAAAACTGAGGATAGCACAACAGTATATTGCAAAAGAGAAGGTATTCATGCTAACGTTAGTCCTACAGCAGTAAGTGATGGTTTGCCGCATTGCTAACGATAAGCACTATGTCGCATAACGTTACACTTAAAATGGTCATTGTGAAATAAACAGTAACTCATTTTCAGCAAAACAAGACTGCGGTTGTCTTCTCTCAAGAAGATTATACATATGACAACCAGATTAAATTGTACACATTTACAAGGGAAGCCTGTATTTTTAATGCTAAATGGTAATCTAGCAGGGGCGTAGGCAGAAATAGTATTTTGGGCGGGCCAGTACAAAAGTGAGTGGGCCATTTTCAAAAAGACTAGAAGTAGCAAAAAGGACAAACTGAAAACACACTTTTACCTTCCAACATACTGCATCACAACGGCAATAACAGTACTGTCTACACAACATGCTCAACCAACAAAGCTCAGTCTAAAAGGTTTGTACACAACAATATAGACAAAAACCTGTCTGTTTTAACCTATTCAGGTTAAAATATATTTGCACCAGCAGCATTGGCTATGCACAAAATTAACCATTTTATTGCACAAAGTGGCATCTACAGCAGAGAAGGCGTTTATATACTGCATGACATAGAACAGCCTACATCAGACAGAAATCACACATGTAACAATGACAATTCAACAGCATTGTTGCTTCAGGACTATGGTCAAATCATGAGCATTGAATGCTACCAGCAGTAAAAGATAATCAAAGAATGGAAACTTCCAGCTAAGCATTGTTTGAATTATGAAAGATATAATGAAAAGTGACCAGTAAGGCGCCAAATCTTAGACAGTGTATCGAGTCCACAGCAGTGACAGGATCACAGCAAATTAAAAACTACATCACTCACAGATAAGTTATCCTCTTATTTAATGTGGGCAAAACACAAACGCGTTTCAGCTAGAAGCCATCATCAGGATTTACCATTTCTTACTAAATAGAAAGGTTACTAGGTTACTTAATTAATAACCCAAGAAGCATGAAACCCGTTTTACTGAATGTTACCTCTGTGAGGGCCTCCTCTCTCTCTGATGGGCTGTCAGCTCCGCTGGGGAAATGTCTGCTTATGCTGCAGGAAAGCTCGTCCTTATTTACACTCCAGGCAGCCCGGACGCGAAATTACGAATCCCACTATGGCCTCACCAAGACCCGCCCTTCAATCACTACTATTGGCCAGGCGTCCAAGGTAACGTAACCCCATTTGTTCAGGTCCTGTCCCCTGGCCAATCCGCTATCCCAACCAATCGAGCTGCTTCTTAGGGCGGGTCTTGGCGTGGCCATAGTGGGATTCAAAATGTTTGACAGTGCGCCTGTTGTTACCATAGAAACCAACTACGTTCCGAAGGCGTTTGATCTAATTGTTTGATTGTATGGTTTAAACACTTTTGTTTTAATCAGAAGAAAATACGCATTAAACACACACAACTAGTTCTGTTATTTCTTTTTTCTTTTTTTTTTTTACATACATTTGAATATTTTTCATAACAAAACGTATTTTGATCAAACTTGGCTGGACGGGCCAGTGAGTAAAGTGGGCGGGCCAGTGCCGCCCTGGCCCATTGCTGCCTACGCGCCTATAATCTAGATAATGTAGCTAGTCTTTACACTACATCCTAGGCTACATTCATAAAAGGCAAAAAAAAAAAGATTGAGACCGTACTTTGGACATCAGTTTACCTTTTCTGTTCTGTATTGACTACAAAGTGTTTTTTTTTTTTTTTTTTTTTTTTTTCAAGACACCAAAAGTTAAGTAATTTAGAATACAGTAAACTACAGGTTGTGGAGCAGAAAGATGATGCCGAAGAGCATATAGGCCTTACATTAAACCACAATTTCCACTCAGCTGCAGTACTCAAGACTTTGCAACATTCTGACAGTAACAAAAGGATAGTAGCTAATTGCATTTATTTTTCTTCAAAGTGGTGGTGAAGTAATAAGCAATTATGTTGAACATGATGCAGTGATTCAGTGATCTGAGTGCTTAGTAATATCGAACAGCAAAACTTGTGCTGATGTGATATGAGCTGTCTGTATTCTGAGGACTGAGCATCATTTTGTGCTTAAATGTAAGTTTAGCAAGTCAGTTTGGCTCTTTGCATTGAGAGTTTTGCACATTGAGACTATGTTGAATGTGAAAACACAATTGTAATTCCTGTCAATATGCATTCTGGGAGAATTTTTGTGTGTTTCTTGTTTTGCATTCTATTGGGTATTAAATGTTCTGCAAATATCTAAATTGAAGAAAAAATGATTAAATTATTGATGCAGTCAAATCTGTTTACATGTGTCAGTTGTACTATGTAAAGCATGTAGGTCATACCCCTGCTGTTTTCACAGAACCGGAGTACTTTTTTTAAAAAGTAATATTTCACTTGCAGCTGGTTGTCATGTTTTGCTGTTGGAATACTGATACAGCTTTGACTTTCTGTGTGTTTTCAGGTCAAAATGTTTCGCCGGTCAAGATTTAGTATTCGGCCTAATGTTGTTACGGCAGGGAGAACAGCAGCAGCACCTCAGGAAGCTCCTTCAGCAAATCAGGAGGCCAATGAGACCCCCAAGGACGTCAGTGAGACCAGCACTACTACTACTGCTGTGACAGATAACAAGTCTGTAGTGACCCCATCAGAAAAACCTGCTGCCCCAGGGTGAGTGACAAGCACTAAATTGCATGACTGGCAATGGCAATTACTTTTGTTATGTATAACAAAAATATAAAAACTATTCTTACGTTGTTTAGGGATGGTAATGACCAAAATGGGGAAGGTACCAGCTCCTCAGCAGCAGTCCAGAGAAGGAAGCGATTTTCCATCAAGCCTAAAGTGGCCCCAGGTCGCCCCTCCAACCTTGCTCGGACGCCAAAATCCCCTGTCAAGGCGGTCTCTGAGACTCCTATTGAAATCCCTGCCTCAGACCTTGACAAGCCAACTAAGTCCACCCAATCTGGGACTATAGCATCCCCTCAGAGACTCCAGTCCCCAAGGCGACGGAGGCCTTCAGAAGAGAGCAAGCAACCCAAAACGAAACCTAAACCCATCATCATCCCTTCTGACAGTTCAGAACCTTCAGCTGTTCCTACAGCTAAGGACCTTCTAGAACAAATCCATCTGCCGACAGACAGTGGCAAAGAATTGGAAAGCACTTCAGGCAGTCAGGTTGAAGAAGTTCCTTCAAGACTACCGGATAAAGTCCCCCCCTCTCTCCCAGACAAAGAAGCTATTGCGATATCAGAGAAAGCCAAGAATCTAGTGTCATCTAAGACTGGGCTTTCTCTGTCACAACCAGCGTTCTCCTTGAGTAGACTCCTGAATGACCCATCAGACTTACAGAGGATAGCAAAGGCCCAAAAACTCAGAGAGTTGCTCAAACAGGAGATGCACAAAGAAAAGGTAAGCTCCGATTTTCAGTAAGCATACTTCTTCTCATTCTCTTCCTCTTCACTTTCTAAATTTACTAATGTAATGATTAGATACAGTAGGGGTGTACTCACTTTTGTTGCCAGTGGTTTAGACATTAATGGCTGTGTTGAGGTATTTTGAGGGGACAGCTCATTTACACTGTTATACAAGCTGTACACTTAATACTTTACATTGTAGCAAAGTGTCATTTCTTCAGTGTTGTCCCATTAAAAGATATAATGAAATGTTTACAAAAATGTGAGGGGTGTACTCACTTTTGTGAGATACATGTCTATACTGTTGATATATTTTCAATTCCTTAAATTAAAAAGTGTATTAATTGATATTGCAGAAAATCAAGAGAGCTAAGGCACGTGCAAAGGAATATACCCTAGATCCTGCCAAAATGACCATGAGGGACCTTATCCGTTATCTACCACTGTCTAACCCCATGACGTAAGTGTCTCCTCTGCAATTTAGTCAAGCTTGTGTAACATTTAATCCTTACCTCTAATGGTGTTGTTTTATATTGATTAGATCTTTATAGAGGTTTTATTGTGGTTCCTTGTCTTTTCTGACTATAATTTGCAATTGTTTTGTTTTTAAACAGATGTAGTTTAGAAGACGCAACTCAAGAGAATGAGACGGTGGTCCCACCTTCTCCAGTAAGAGAAGAGTAAGTTTATCTTATCATCTTTCTAGAATCTCTTTACTTTCTAGTTTTATTGATGTTGTACTTTGTGATCATATGAATGATAGAAACAGTATTAACTTTATTCTGACTTAGAACTTACAAATAAATGTAAATGATTTTTGATCCCAGCTGACATTGTGCGAGAGGCGGCTTATACCCTGGACAGGTAGCCAGTCAATCACAGGGCTGACAGACAACCGTTCACACTCCAATGGGCAGTTTCGAGTCACCAATTAACCATAACCTGCATATCTCTGAACTGTGAGAGGAAACCCATTGGGCTTAAATGTCTAGGCTTATCAACACTTGTTTATCTTGACAAAATAAACAAGTCTGAATAATGGAATAGTCTGTATAATGCACTACATTTTAATCAATAACTCCATCATCAGCCATGGTTTATATGTGGACATACAGCAGTAACTTGCACAGGGTTCGAAATTAACTTTTTCGTCCACCAGCCAAATTGATTACTGTTGTTTTTGGGCTGGTGAGCAAAGCAAATACCAACCACTTGCATATTTTAGCAGCATTTGGCTAGTATAACTTGAAATTTGAAAATTACAGTTTGCTTGTATACTAGGCTCGCGTAGCCAGACCTATCTTAGTGTTAGGGCTAGAGAAAGGTCTGGAAGTACCTTTTATCATTTTGACAGATGGGGGAAAGATACTGTGGCTTGTTTGTATTTCTTTAAACCAAACACAATCGTCTAAGTGATGGTGCCCCTACAAAATAGATAGAGGAAGGGGAGGAGAATGACGTCAAAGCCAGCCAATGGTGGACTTGAACCATAGTATACATCTTGTGAGTCAAATTTCTTGTATACTCGTCTTTATCCTTCGCGTTCCACTTCCGGGATTGCTCTGAATGCTATGTGGAGTAGCCAGACTCTGCTTCAGCGCGCTTTGGAGGAGGGTCTGGCAAAGCAAGACTACTTGTATACCAACCCCCTTCCTTCTGCCTGATGTTTGCAATGTAATCCCTGCAGTTCCCCAGAGAGAGCACAGGAACCTGTGGTCCTCCCTAAAATAGCAAGCCCGAGGGAGGAGGCAGAGGCAGAGGCAGAAGCAGAAGCAGATGCAGATGCAGAGGAAGAGCAAGATGACGCCATAATGGTTCCTCAGGTCAAAGTAGCAGAGGATGGCTCACTGATCATTGATGAAGAAAGGTCAGTGGACATCTATAGGTTATGAAATGCATGCTTTCATGTTTATTTACTTCCCTTTACTTGGTTATTATAGATAAATGTGTTACGACTTGAGTTTGCTACATTATTGTAATATTGAAGACACTGGAATCAATTGTGAATCATAACCTCTCAACCTGTGTCTTAGCTTGACAGTGGAAGTCCAGCGAGCCAAAGGGCCAAACCCAGCACAGGATCGAGACCCCATCTTTGAGCGTGGCTCCACTACAACTTACTCGAGCTTCAGGAAAGGGACCTATTCGAAACCCTGGTCCAGTGAAGGTTAAACCAATATGGATGGATATATATATATATATATATATATATATATATATATATATATATATATATATATATATATATATATATATATATATATATATATATATATATATATATATATATATATATATATATATATATATATGCGCCAAATTTATCTTTACAGCACACATTTGCTCTGATGCTTTTTTCATATTGATTTTTAACATCATGATTGTTTGCTGTTTTCCACCAGAGACAGACATGTTCTTATTGGCAATTAGCATGGTGGGGACAGACTTTTCCATGATTTGTC
>CM042442.1:27074290-27119290 GCA_023631565.1 Gymnocephalus cernua
CGCTCCTGAAAAACCAAGTCAAAGTCACTGTACTGCTTCAGATTTGATACCATCATTGGATTTAGGGACTACTGTTACACCCACAGAGGAACTGTCTACAACTGATGCAAAAAAGAGAGACGTTGGAGTTGTTGGTCAGCTAGAATCAGGTGCAACAACATCACAGAGTGCTTCAGAAAACCAGAACCTTTCTAAAGCCCATTATGAACCCAGTAAGGAACAGGCCACCAGAGATTCAACGCAAACATTGGAGTCCAAAGATGAAAAACTGATGTCTCATGTTGGGACAACTGAGAGTAGCTGTAATAATCTGCTGACATCTGATTCAGCAGTCACAGAATCACAAGTTGGACAAGGGTCAAACAGTGCCTCTGCCCCAGTCCAAGAGAGCAGCGACTATCCTGCTCCATGTGTTACACCTGTAGAAGAGTTACCTGTCAGTCAGAAAGAAATGAATAAAGTCGTATCTACTTGCCAGACTACAAGAGGCCTATTACAATTAGTCAAACCCATTTTACCACAGACATCAAGAACTGTGCGGTCTAAGGCTCAAACCACAAAAGACTCTTTCACTCCCTTGCAACTTCCAGAGACACGCTCAAGCCCTACTTTAACGTCTGAATCCACTGACAACACAAATACAGAGGTAGAAGCACAACCAACTTGCAGTACCACCCCTCCTGAAAAACCAAGCCAGCTTAAAAGTACTGACTCTCTCTTAGTGTCAGTACCATCATTGGAATTATGTTCTACTCATAAAAGCACAGAGGAATTATGTCCAACTGAGGAGCAAAAGATAGATGTTGGATACAGACTAGACTCAAAGTCAGAGGGCTCAGAACAAAATGTTCCTCAAAGACGCTTTCCAAAGGTCAAACACAAACCCAATTTAGGATCCTCTACTCGAACTGCATTCACAAAACTGCTGTTAAAAGGTTTCAGTAAACCCTCAGAACAGGGCCACATGGACACTTATTTAACCTTTGAACAACAGCCTGAGGACAATAACAATGCACAAACAGAACTGGAACTCGCAGAGACAGACAGCAGGACATCAACACATTGTTCATTACATACAGAACCTCTCAGCTCAACAATGTTAGGACCTGCCGAGTCAGAGAAGTCACTAGACAGCGCAAATTATAAAGGTACGTCCTCTGATAACGTCGTCATAGCAACATCTTTTGTTGCTGAGAATCAGTCTGTGTTGACAGACTCAGTTCTGACTCAGAGTAGTGACAAAGCCACAGTTGAAGGGGAATCCATAGGGGACAAAATGTCAAATAATGACGTGGTGGCTGGACCTGCTTCACAATGGGACTGCAAACAGGGCATGTCCATTAGAGCTACAAATACCCAACCAACCAATGATCCAACTGCTGTTTCAGATGTCCGTACTTCAGAAGATGGTTCAACAGAGTCAAAAATTGAATTTAAACCCCAGACTAACACACAGTCCACATCGGATCCAAAAATAAGCACTCAGCAGGCACGTTCAGAGAATGACTCTGAGGCACAAAGTCAAGATGCCGTCCAACATTGTTCCGAAACTAATGAAACAGCTGCCCAAAGGTAAGAAATAAATCATATTTCATCATGTGCTCAAAAAGACACAAGTATCATTTACAGCCTCATGTTCTAAATTAATTATTAAAGAATTATTAGTTTTTCTTGTAACAGTTTGTTTTCCACTTAAAGGACTGATGATAATCAGTCAACGCCAACTGACTCTCCCTCAAGAAAAGCTCCCCAGACTCGTAGAGGCCGGCTTATTAAACCAAAACCCAACCTGGGACGCAGCAGCCGACCTCCACAACCGCAACAAATCCAGAAAACAAAACAAGCAGAAGCAGGTTTGACACCTTTTTAAAACGGAAGTTTCCTTACTTTAAAGAATGCTGAGCAGATAATCAGGATTACTGCCATAGAAAGCACTACCTTTGTTGATCACTAATGTTTTTTTATTTTTTTATTTTTTTTTACCAACGCAGATGTTGGTACTTGCTCAGAGGGTGTGGATGCTTCGGTTTGCCACAAACTTGTGTCTGAACGGCGATCTAATATCCAGGAACCAGTAGAGGGAGCTATTGAACAGTGTAGTAACCAAAATCCCTCTCCAAGTGACGCTGGGTCTTCGCTGGGCTGCTTGACACAAGTTATTGAACAACTGAGTCAACATGACCCCCCTCCAAATGTTGCTGGATCCTCTCTGGGTTGTGTGACACAAGTACTAGAAAATGTTACTCCGGTAAGAAGATAATCATTATGTACAGGAGGAGGTATATGTTGTGAGCATTACATGTATGATTGCAGTGTCTTTTTGTGTTGAAATTCCTGTTAAGCTTGTTAATAATTGGCCTTGGCCAGACATGTAACAAAATGCTTATAACATGGAGCAAGTTATGTTTTACCATGTGTCACCGAACTGAGTTTATATTGAATAGCAGTATACTTGTACACCATTTGGTACTTCTGCAGTTCCCAGTAGGTGTGTGAAGAAATTGTAGAGTAGCTCAACTAATTGAAAAACAAATATATAAAGTAAATTTATTTATTGAGTCAACTGTAACAACTGAACACTACATGTTGCATTTGAGAGTGCATAAAAACTAGTTAGGAAGCAAGCAGTTAGCTTAGTAAGTAATGGGTAAATGTTTGAAACGTTCAACTACTCCAGGTGGTACGGCTGACAAGGTTGGGAACAACTGTTGTATAGTACCAACAAAACTACTACACCAAGGTATTGCTCTGACTAAACCACCTTTGACTAAGGGTAGGATGTAATCTTGGTAAAGAAGCCCTAATTTAATCATTTATCCTCACATTTGTCACTGTGATTCTCTTCACATTTCCAGGATGCATCAACATCAAGTACAGGAGGGACTAAAAGTCATCCAAGTGTCAATACAATATTTACAGACAGTAAGTCAATTTCCAGGTGATTTTGTGCAGTAAATTATACGCAGTATGTGCACCATGGTTTTGGCTAAAACGTCTCTCACTCCCACTGTCAGTGCTGTTGCAGCAGGAGCCTTTAGATGCAGATGAACCGTTCTTCATCCTCTCTCTGACTGAGATCCCAGTCTGCTCATCAGGGGAGGTTGTGGACAGTGTGCCTGAGCCCCTCCCTTATCTTCCTGTAACAGATGCGTCAGTAGAGCAAGAGAGGTTAGTGCCTACCTTTTATCAGATGGTCATCCCGTTGGTGCAGGCGCAGATCTCTTTTGGGGTCTGATTCTACAAATTTCCCTTACCCCTCATCAGTGTTTCTGGAGAGAGTTTGGCAGCAGCTGGCGACGGGCTCCTGTCTAATGTCGCTGTGCCTGTGTTCATGGAGGAGAGTGGTGATGATCATGTGGATGTTGAAAAGGAGACTCTGACGGGTGGTGAGAACCCTGAGGATAGCAGCTCAGGAGCACAAACTACAAGGGCTAGTAGTCGGAATAGGTGAATAAAAAAAAAAAAAGCAATTATTGGTTGAAATCTAATTAATTCCCCCCCCAGGTTTCATGAGTTCATATCGGTATCTACCAATTCTAATAAAATGTTAGTTAATTTTTATTTTCCAATATCTGACAGAAAAGCCAAAGGCTCCATTTCCCTAACTTCTGAGACGAACAGTGCTGCCCCTTCAAGCGATTCTCCACCTGGCAAAGAGGCAAAGATGGACACTCATAGAAGAGGTATGTAGTACATTAATACTTATTCAACACATGCACACTCAGCAAATTGGACAAATCTTTTTAATCATGTACTTGTTTATCTTACAACCAGCCAAACTGCAGGTTAAGCCCAATACTACCAAGAGGAAACAAGCCAGCAAGACCCTCGCTGCCAAGGAAGCAGAGTTGATCCCCATTCAAACAAACACCACTCAGCACACAGAGCTTCCTGGGCCTTCTGTGCAGTCAAAGGTTTTTGATGACGATTTCATTAAACCACAGAAAGGAAGTGATGATCATGTGGATGTTGAAAAGGAGA
Organism: Gymnocephalus cernua; assembly: GCA_023631565.1. Lineage (NCBI taxonomy): Eukaryota > Metazoa > Chordata > Actinopteri > Perciformes > Percidae > Gymnocephalus > Gymnocephalus cernua. The sequence continues at coordinate 27,078,272 of CM042442.1, forward strand.
CTCTGACAGGTAGTGAGGACCCTGAGGATAGCAGCTCAGGTGCACAAACTACAAGGACTAGTAGTTGGAATAGGTGAGGGAAAAACAGTTAAAAAAATCCTTTGTGAAATCTGAATAATTCCCCTTGTTTTCATGTTGGTATCCATCAATTTGAATAAAATGTTAATTCATTTTTATTTTCCAATATCTGACAGAAAAGCCAAAGGCTCCCTTTCCCTAACTTCTGAGACGAACAGCGCTGCCCCTGCAAGCGATTCTCCACCTGGCAAAGAGGCTCCCAAGGGCCGTAAGGTCAAAACTCCACGCACAGCAGGAAAACCATCTACCCCAGCACCTGGTGTCTCAACATCGTATGATGTCGCTCCCACATTCAGTCCGACACAGCCGACCCAGGAAACCTGCTCAACATCTTCTACCACATCACCAACACAAACAGAGGTGGACGTCATACAGACTTCTGAGCACAGCCCACTATGCTCAGACACAACTGCTAGCACTTCTCTGTGTCCTGCTGAGGTAAGAAAGGTGCAAGTACACAGGTGGATGGTGCAGCATTCTGATTCAGTGGAGATTTAACACACCTACATAGAGTTGATAACAGCTGATCATCTGTTCTTCTTTGTTGTAGGTTTCAGCTTCTCAGCGAAGTGTGGAGAGCAGCTCTATAGAGGAGGAGCCCACCATTGTGTCTCAGTACTTCTTAAGTGACATTTTTACAGAAGTGACTGCTGAGAAAAATGATGAGACTGAAATTCCCCCTGCAGAGCAGACAGGAATGGACACTCATAAAAGAGGTGTGTAGTACATTAATACTTACTCATCACATGCACACTCAGCAAATTGGACAAATCCTTTTAATCATATACTAATTTTTCTTAGAACTAGCCAAACTGCAGGTTAAGCCCAATACTACCAAGAGGAAACAAGCCAGCAAGACCCTCGCTGCCAAGGAAGCAGAGTTGATCCCCATTCAAACAAACACCACTGGGCACTCAGAGCTTCCTGGGCCTTCTGTCCAGCCAAAAGTCTTTGATGACGATGTCGCTGAGCCACAAAAAGGAAGTGATGATCATGTGGACGTTGAAAAGGAGACTCTGACAGGTGGTGAGGACCCTGAGGATAGCAGCTCAGGAGCACAAACTACAAGGACTAGTAGTCGGAAAAGGTGAGGCAAATCGGTTTTAAAAATCCTTTGAAATCTGAATAATTCCCCTTGTTTTCATGTTGGTATCCATCAATTTGAATAAAATGTTAATTCATTTTTATTTTCCAATATCTGACAGAAAAGCCAAAGGCTCCCTTTCCCTAACTTCTGAGACGAACAGTGGTGCCCCTGCAAGCAATTCTCCACCTGGCAAAGAGGCTCCCAAGGGCCGTAAGGTCAAAACTCCACGCACAGCAGGAAGACCATCTACCCCAGCACCTGGTGTCTCAACATCGTATGATGTCGCTCCCACATTCAGTCCGACACAGCCGACCCAGGAAACCTGCTCAACATCTTCTACCACATCACCAACACAAACAGAGGTGGACGTCAAACAGACTTCTGAGCACAGCCCACTATGCTCAGACACAACTGCTAGCACTTCTCTGTGTCCTGCTGAGGTAAGAAAGGTGCAAGTACACAGGTGGATGGTGCAGCATTCTGATTCAGTGGAGATTTAACACACCTACATAGAGTTGATAACAGCTGATCATCTGTTCTTCTTTGTTGTAGGTTTCAGCTTCTCAGCGAAGTGTGGAGAGCAGCTCTATAGAGGAGGAGCCCACCATTGTGTCTCAGTACTTCTTAAGTGACATTTTTACAGAAGTGACTGCTGAGAAAAATGATGAGACTGAAATTCCCCCTGCAGAGCAGACAGGAATGGACACTCATAAAAGAGGTGTGTAGTATATTAATACTTACTCATCACATGCACACTCAGCAAATTGGACAAATCCTTTTAATCATATACTAATTTTTCTTAGAACTAGCCAAACTGCAGGTTAAGCCCAATACTACCAAGAGGAAACAAGCCAGCAAGACCCTCGCTGCCAAGGAAGCAGAGTTGATCCCCATTCAAACAAACACCACTGGGCACTCAGAGCTTCCTGGGCCTTCTGTGCAGTCAAAAGTCTTTGATGATGATGTCACTGAACCACAAAAACGAAGTGATGATCATGTGGACGTTGAAAAGGAGACTCTGACAGGTGGTGAGGACCCTGAGGATAGCAGCTCAGGTGCACAAACTAAAAGGAATAGTAGTCGGAAAAGGTGAGGAAAAACGGTTAAAGGAGAACTATGGCCAATTGCTACGGTAATCTTGATAAATATAACTATGCGAGACCTGTCAATAGAACAAAGAAACAAGCCGAATCGGTGCTAGCAACACGGAGCTGCTGCAACTAATGCCCACAGCTCCCACTTAGCTAAAACAGCAGTTTTGGGGGCATAAGATAAAGAGTGTCTTTGTGCCTCTTAACAGACACAAAATGCAATTAAAATGTCTGTGCAAGATAAACAGGGCCCTTGCATGACAACAAGATGCATTTTCAACTCAGACATTGTTTAAATTCACCTATCCTGTTGTTAGCTGCTAGCTGCCGAGTGAGTGTGTTCAGCCAGGCTTTGGTAATAATCATCACACAGCAGTTCCGTGTGTATTTGTAGCATATATATCCTTTTTGTGTGCAATCCATCTGGCGTTGGTGAGTAATAGTCTTGTCAGTGTTGATGGGTAAAGTAGTTTTCTTAGCCGGGCTTGCAGACTTGACCGGCGTCCTTGCTTCTGGTTCCTCCCCACCTTCCTCGCCTGCCGCAGCCGACAACAATCCCCTGAGCGCCCGCTGGTCTGGTGGGTGTCCTCCATGCCTTCGCGGCAAAAAATTGTAGTTTATTTCCCCTTCAAAAATAGGTAATTGAGCACTGTAGCAGTTATGACCATATCAGTGACTATGTAACTACATGGAAACGGACCAAATTATGTCTGTGCCTTGTACAATAATGGCTACAGAAGGCAAGCTAGCTGTAGCTCACGCTTAGAGCAGCTGCTTCATCTTCCTATTGCCCCTCTGTCTGTCTTGTTCTTCCCAACTCTTGTGAGGCTAGTTGTCTGTATACTCGGGTTCGAATAAATAAGGACAACCATCAAACTCAAAAGCTTCTTCCATGTGTTCAATATCTTCTATATTCTCCATAGTTACGTTACCCCAAGCTTCTTCCCTTGTGAACACCTCCGCTCTTCACTTTTCACACAATAGCTACGTTCTGATCTGCACACTGCTGTTTACCTTTTTCCTGCTACAACTGAATTCCCACAGGACAGCGCGAGGCTACAGCTAGCCTTCTGTAGCAATTACTGTACAAGGCACAGACATAATTTTGTCCGTTTCCATGTAGTTACATAGTCACTGATATGGTCATAACTACTACAGTGCTCAATTACCTATTTTTGAGGGGGAAATAAACTACAAGTTTTTTTCACGAAGGCATGAACGGTCTTCTGGAGGACATCCACCAGATCAGCGGGTGCTCGCTGGATTGCAGTCGGCCGCGACAGGCGAGGAAGGCGGGAAGGAATCAGAAGCAAGGACGCCGGTCGGGTCTGCAAGCCCGGCTAAGAAAACTACAAAACCGATCAACACCGACAAGACTATTACTCACCAACGCCAGATGGATTGCACACAAAAAGGATATATATGCTACAAATACACACAGAACTGCTGTGTGATGATTATTACCGAAGCCAGCTGGCTGAACACACTCACTCGGCAGCTAGCAGCTAACAACAGGATAGAAAAAAACTAGCTAGCACCGATTCGGCTCGTTTTTTTCTTCTTCTATTGACAGGTCTCGCATAGTTATAGTTATCAAGATTACCGTAGCAATTGGCCGGAGTTCTCCTTTTAAAAAAAGTCATTTTTTTGAAATCTGAATAATTCCCCTTGTTTTCATGTTGATATCCATCAATTTGAATAAAATGTTAATTCATTTTTATTTTCCAATATCTGACAGAAAAGCCAAAGGCTCCCTTTCCCTAACTTCTGAGACGAACAGCGGTGCACCTGCAAGCGATTCTCCACCTGGCAAAGAGGCTCCCAAGGGCCGTAAGGTCAAAACTCCACGCACAGCAGGAAGACCATCTACCCCAGCACCTGGTGTCTCAACATCGTATGATGTCGCTCCCACATTCAGTCAGACACAGCCGACCCAGGAAACCTGCTCAACATCTTCTACCACATCACCAACACAAACAGAGGTGGACGTCATACAGACTTCTGAGCACAGCCCACTATGCTCAGACACAACTGCTAGCACTTCTCTGTGTCCTGCTGAGGTAAGAAAGGTGCAAGTACACAGGTGGATGGTGCAGCATTCTGATTCAGTGGAGATTTAACACACCTACATAGAGTTGATAACAGCTGATCATCTGTTCTTCTTTGTTGTAGGTTTCAGCTTCTCAGCGAAGTGTGGAGAGCAGCTCTATAGAGGAGGAGCCCACCATTGTGTCTCAGTACTTCTTAAGTGACATTTTTACAGAAGTGGAAGAGGGTTGAAAGCTCTAGATAGGTCGATGGAGAGGATGAACATGCGGATGGCTTGCCCTTTTTAGTTTGTTTGTTTAATTTTTGTTGTGTTAAGTTATGTCTGTAAAGGTTAATTTATAACTAAAATTAGTTGTTTTTTGTTTTTGCTGTCAGTTGTAATTAAATGAAGCTAAATTGATAATACTTTTACAAGCACTTTGAATATGTCCAGAAGTTTCAATTTACTGAAATGCTTTTTTTAAAAGCCAATAATTCAAATAAGTATTACATTGTACACATCAATAACCAAAACACTGGTAAATTACAGGTTTGATTCAATGAGGGAGCAGCATTTTCCCCAATTCATTATGTTTCAAGCCTCATATTCCCCAATTTGGTTATTTAATAACTGTGAAAATGTAAATATTGTAAAATAGCAAAATATGTTTTCTTTTCCATATCTGTTCCGTTTTAATACAGACCACAACATTGGTCTCAGGAAGAAAGAAAAACATAACTGGATTACTTGACATCATGTACAGTTGTATGTGTAAATGTATTACCTTTTTATAATGCCTCTTCTGTGTATTTGTGACCATTTTTAATCATTCTTTCTAATCTGAAACTAATTTTGGTTGTCTAATTTAGAAATCCCATAGACCGTAAAATTGCATCATTAAATTCTGCAAATTCAACCCATACAGAGCAGAGAAGGGTAGTCATACTTTATTTAAGGAAAATGTTATACCAGCTAGCATTTGTTGAGACATTTTGTTGTACTGTATATAGTGTTGATTAGTTCAATATTCAAAGAATTAGTTGTACAGATTTGCAGCATTCATATTATGTTTGATACTTGGAACAAAAACGTTATCTTTTAAATGTTCATTAAAAGTAACACGTGGAATTCTGTAAGGTGTGAATAAAACGTATTCTTCCATCACCACTTGGTTTAGTCTTCTATCTATGTGGATGCTAGTTTACTAGTTTTTTTATGTTGAGGTGGCCAATTTCCATTTTGGTATGGATTTATACAAGCTCTAGAAACACCAAGTACTACATGTTTTTGTAGGGTAAAGTAAGTAATTTTATTACAATTAACTGTTCACCTTTATAGTAACTACCCTTGTCTTTATAGCCTAACTAAATGTTTGCTTTTAATTCCTGTGTTTTAAGATACTGTGAATATTAAGTAGATATTATATAGTACTCTTGTGAATCACTGTATATTTAGGAATATATGTGATACAGCTGGTGAAATAAAAGACTAAGGTTTGAGACTCGTCTAATCCCTAAGGCTGCAACCTCTTGTAGTGAGGCTTAAGACTGTTTTGATCTCTCTGTTGAGTAACTAACTTCTCTGTCCGCAGGTCCACTCAGTCAGTCAGCTGTGAGATTAGTGGCTCCACTCACTGTACTGCCTGCTGACTGCACGGAGACTGGAGCAGACCTCCGAGGCACTGCAGAGAAACAACATGAGCAATAACACCCAGGTAAGGGAAAGAGATTGATTTTTGTATTTTATACATTTCAGAATAATTCTTAACAGGTGTTCATATCATGGTTCAGTACAGGAATATGTGGATTGTGTTTTGTTTTCATTTAAGGTATGTACCAAGTACACCCTTTTTTTTGCTTCACAGGTAATTGTCATTTTACATGTTCCTATCTGCTGATCACAAAGCATGAGTGATTTGTTCTTTAACATGGGTAGTTAAAAGATGCCCTTTGAGATCATATCCTGTGTTTCTGTGAAAAACAATTATAGTTGATCACAAGCAATCTGTGCCCCTTTTATACTATTTAAAAAGGTATAATAGGGCACTAATTAACCAATTTAAGGTTTTGCGAGAACAGTTGAGGGAACATCAGGTTACGTAATTATTTTGGATCTATTCAGAATAAAATCCCAACGTATGAACACGCCTTAGCCTCAGAAAACTTGACTGAACTATGCAACAACCTTCTGATCCCTAAAGCTTTACTTCACCTAAAACCTATGGCTTGTTAATGCAGGGTAAACCTCAAATGATTGCCCAATTAACCAACAGGGAACACTGTAATGATGTTATTTGTGTTGGGGCTGTGTTCATTATATTAATAATGGGAAAATATGTTATAGAAGAATCACCTGAAGTATAACAACTCACTGATCTGTTAAGTCAGAGGATCACAATGTATTCAAATGCATGTCTAATAACAAATATACCAAATGACATGCACATGGCTTTTCAACAGGTCACTCATAGTGTAAAAAGACCCCAAACAATCTGTTATTCATCATGACAATTCATTATATCTGCATAATAATATGTTTGGTGTCCAGGAGGTGAAATGGCACCTCTCCAGCTACCAGTCCCCACTCCGTACTTGATCCGTAAAATGGTAGTCCCAACTGGAGCTCATTAGGAAACATGCTGCACTAAGTGGATTATCAATGTAGAATTTCAATCTAATGCATGTGGACATTGGAACTTACCATTGCTCCAAATACAGTACTGGGTCAAATAATAACAAATCTGTCATTGCAAGCAAAGACAAAGGTAACATTGTCTATTGTGGGGAATTAAATTCCACCAACATGCACCTTGCCATGGCTCACCTGAAATAAGTTCAGTCTCGGGGCTCTGACAGCTGGACTACATCCAGGGATTAATGTGATGCACTAATTTAAGACTGTCGCCCCATGGTGGCTCGACTCTTACGTAACAGGTCTGGCTCAGTGTGTTTGAAGCCTGTTGCCAGAAGGATCAGCGGGGTGTTTGAAAGTTACCTGATAATGTGTAGTCATATTTATTACTGTATATCATCAACAGCCAGAAATTGGAATTACTTATCACGCTCCGTCGCTTTGTGACACATCAAATAACAAGTCCACAGCATGCCTAACAGCATGCACAGTAGTGCTTTGGGCTAAATGATAACATCAGTGTGCTAACATGCCCACAGTGACGATGTTAACATTCTGATGTTCAGCAGGTATAATGTGTACCATGTACATCATCTCAGCTTTGCATGTAGGTATGCACTTAACACAAAATACACCCCAGGCTGATGGGAATGTCATTCATTTTGCCAATGTTTGGTCATAAACCAAAGTATTGGACAAGGTACATTTTTTTTTTTTAGATTAAAAATCATCCTTGGGCGAACATAAATGTTTGCACCAAATTTCATGGCATAATAGCAAAATATGTTTTCTTTTCTATATCTGTTCTGTTTTAATACAGACCGCAACATTGGTATCAGGAAGAAGTAAAAAAACACAACTGGATTACTTGACATCATGTACAGTTGTATGTTTAAATGTATTACCTTTTTATAATGCCTCTTCTGTGTATTTGTGACAATTTTTAATAATCCTTTCTAATCTGAAACTAATTTTGGTTGTCTTATTTAGAAATCCAGTATACTGTAAAATTGCATCATTATATTCTTCAAATTCAACCCATACAGAGCAGAGAAGGGTAGTCATACTTTATTTAAGGAAAATGTTATACCAGCTAGCATGGCAATCAGTCCAGTAGTTGTCGAGACATTTTACTAAAAACAACATGGTAAAGTTAGAGGAAAAGTCGGGGGATTCAATCCTTCGGATGCATTGTCTGGGAACCATGTAAATTTAGCGCCAATCTGTCTGGTAGATGTTGAGCTATTTCAGTGGATGCAGGAAGACATGTTGGTTGTGCTAGATGAAAGATCAGTGTATCACTAAAGTAATTAGGCTTCATCCTCTGGGGACCATGACATCAAAGTTTCATGGCAATCCATCCAATAGTTGTTGAGAGATTTCAGTCTGGACCAAAGTAGGCTAAAAATGCATCATACTTTGACTGTTTGACTCTTTGGTTCATAGACGTCAGATCATTCTCAGTACCAGCTTCCAAGCACTATGCTATTAATTTTTTTTTTTTTTTCTTTTTAGTCAAAATAATATGAATATTGATAGTTTTGGTAAAGAATAATCTTGTTCTGCTTTTCTCGGACAGGAGGAAGAGGTGCTGAAGCAGATTGAGATGGAGGTGCGAATGCGAGAGGGAGCCAGTAAGCTACTGGCAGCTTGTTCCAGGAGAGAGCAGGCCCTGGAGGCCTCCAGGAGCCTGCTAACCTGCAATGCCCGCATTCTGGCCTTGCTCAGCCAACTACAGAGGATGAGGAAAGCTCAAATCCTACAAAATGTGGGACGCAGGTCAGATGGAGTGCGAGGATATATTGTATGTATGGGTAAATAGACGGATAATCTATCTATTATCAGCAGGGAGGGATAAGAGAATGTATTTATTGCAGAGCAGAAACAAGTGCAGTTTGTGGACGTTGCCATGCCTCCTACCAGCCACTAGTCAGACAAGTTCACTTTTTCAATCCCTGGAGTGCCTTAATTCCAAAACAAACATTAGATGTGTGGGTTTACTTGATTTGTTGTTTATAATTAGAGGTGCAACGATCAATCGATTAGTTGTCAACTATTAAATTAATCTCCAACTATTTTGATAATCGGTTTGAGTCATTTTTTTATTAAAAAAAATAAGATTTCTCTGATTTCAGCTTCTTAAATGTTAAAATATTCTAGTGTCTTCCCTCCTCTGTGACAGTAAACTGAGTATCTTTGAGTTTTAGACAAAACAAGACATTTGAGGACATCATCTTAGGCTTTGGGAAACACTGATCCACATTTTTCACCATGTTTTGACATGTTTATAGATCAAACAACTAATCGATTTATCAAGAAAATAATCGACAGATTAATCAATTATGAAAATAATCATTAGTTGCAGCCCTATTTATAATGCATATGTGCATACATTACACATTTGCATACAGAATTTACAAGCATAGGCTATGTATGTAATGGTGGATAGAACACTTTACCTACAAATGATACAATAGAATGCACATATCTTTCAGTTGTTTAGTTTTGTTGATGTTGTGTTACAGATGTGTTGACATAACTGTTTTTTTTTCTTCTTGAGGCTGTCATTTCGGCTTTTGTACTGGATTGCATAAGTGTTCCTGTTACTGCACAGATTAACTACTGTATCTCTTTAACTGCAGGCCATTTGAAGATGTGCCATGTGTAGGAAAAGTATCCCTTTCAGGCGAGTGTTAACAAAATATCTTGCAACAGATTCATAAAAATACTTTAACCTGGCTTTTGTATTTCTAACTTTACATTTTGTACTCTGCAGACCTGCGAATCCCACTGATGTGGAAAGACTCTGAGTACTTCAAAAACAAAGGAGGTAAGTCAGGATGTTGTGATCAAGGGGACCTGTTGCACGAATGTGAATGGATGAAGTTTGATTGCATGAAAACCTTGTCGACTTCACTATAATACCTAGTCATGTAGCCAGATATCGGTTTATAAAAGTGCACTGAAAAGACTGAAATTATTGGGCCACCCTCTCTGGTACCTGAGTTGCATGAGTGCATATCATTACATGAGATAAATATGTGTCAGCACCTTTAGAATCAATTGCAGTTTTCACTCTATTCTTGTACTTGCAGAGCTACAGCGCTGTGCGGTTTTCTGCCTGCTTCACTGTGGTACAGAGATCCATGACACTGATCTGGTGATGGTAGACAGGACTTTAACTGACATCTGTTTTGAAGACACTATCATATTGTAAGTCACACAGTTCTGACAGTTTTTTTGAGGTTCAGTTTTTGTCTAATCCCACTTTAAAGACATTTCATTCGTCCTTGTTTAAATGTGTATAAGCAGCAGCGAGGTAGGTCCAGGGTTTCAGCTTCGCGTTGAGCTGTACAGCATTTGTACGGTCGAGGATTTCTCCCCGGGGGCTCTAGGACCCAGGAGAGCGAGCCGTCTCGGGGGCTCAGTGGGATGCTCCTCGGGGAAAAAGATCCGTGCTGCGTTTGAGTCTGCAGCGCTTTGTGGATCCAGTGGAGGAAATGTAGAACCCGGAAGTGTGTCCCCGCCTTTATCCCCTGACCTGTCTACACTGTGAGGATGATAATTCTCCCTCAAACACACAAACACAATGGAAATATTTTATAACTGGGTGTCACGTTGATTTTGCCCAATGCTTTCTCTCTGAAGGGGGCCCAAGTATAACCTGCTGGCTCACACAACTCTGAGAATAGAACACGTCCAGGAAGGTTTCAAGACGCATGATTTGTCACTGGCAGCAACAGGTGAGTTACAAATCCTCTTCTTTCTTCTTCCTGCTCCTGTCCTCTTCTCTTTTGTCCTCTTCTCGTCTTCTCCTGAAAGTGAATCCATAATCTCTTTGTTTCCCAGAGGATAATCCGTTCTGGTTGCCTCTATACGGCAACATGTGCTGCCGTCTAGTTGCTCAGCCGCTGTGCATGATTCAGCCAATGATAAGTGGCCAACTCAAGGTTAAGGTGACTTGATTTTCATATATTATCCTGCCTTGTAATTCCTTTATTATTATATCACATTACCATTCAATGTATTATATTATTCCCTGCTCTCATTCAGCTTGGAGAGGACCTTAATTGCTGGGAAAATGTCTATGGTGTCCTCAGGGAGCAAAGTCTTCTCTGCTATCAGAGTCAAGAAGACCTGGAGTCTGATGACAAGCTATTACTTGTAATCCCCATCAAAAAGGTTGGTTCTAAATGAGTTTTATGAATGAATAGATAGATGGATTCATTCATGGTTTTGTCAATATTGATTACAATAACATGCCGAGAGAGCACAGAGTGCACTTGTAAATGAATGGAAACATATTTGGAAAGGAAACCCGCTCTAATGGTGAGCATTGGTTGGTATTTTGCTAGCCTAGAAATCTAGACACACCCAGGGGGGTCTAGGAACTCTCCGTTGGCTTGCGAGCTGAAAAAAACAAACTCTAGTCAGGCCAGTCACATCGTGTATAGAGTCGGTGGGAGGACTTATGGCTGCTGCTGGGAACAGCGGTCTTCTGGAAGACTTGGAGTTAAGCTTTTCTTTGAGAAAAGAACGGCACTGAAATCATTCTTAAAAAAGGAAGATGTGTTCGGAGTTTTGCCGACCGGATACGGCAAAAGTTGAATCTATCAACTAGCTCCACCACCTTCTTTGTTGCTCTGCCTGGTTGTAGCGTTATCCTATTGCATGCAGAGGGAATTTGAAAAACAACCGTTTATCCCGCCCCTCGGATTGAGCCTTGTCAATGGTGAGTTCCCAGACCCAACATCTGGTTGTGGGTCTGGCTTGTCAGGCTAGTATTTTGCTTTTTTTGCTACAATTCTGAGGTACCTAAACTTCACTTGGGTGTTTTAATTTTATGCTTCTTTTTACTTATACTTCTTTCCATTACATGTATCTGACGGCTATAGTAACAAGTTACTTTTTAGAGTAAGATTTTACATCAAGAACATTTAAAAAAGCATCTAAAGTACAACACATTGTTATATATTAACCAGTTCTCAACCTTTTTGGCTTGTGTCACTGTACAAAAAGGCAGCTACTCGGTGCCTCTTGTCACATATTTCAGTTGTTTATTAGTAGTGGTTTCCCCTCTTCATTTATCCAAATGTATTGTTTAAATAACTGTTATAGGCTCAAAGAGTTAAAATAATCTAATATTTCACAAAAACGTTATTCTTTCCTGCCGCATGTCACAGTGACCCAGGTTTGTCTTGTGACCTTTTGGAGAGGGTTGAGAACCATTGGATTAACTATTGATATATGAAGTAGTTGGTAGTCCGTACCCCAGGGCCATATTAAAATGTACTCCCACAGCTGATTTATTTGTAGAAGGATGTTTTTTCAGCAGCAGATTTACCATGATCTTCTGTCAACTGCAGTTAAACCTGTTGGATTATTTTATCCATAGACTGAATAACTAGATGTGAAAATAATTGAGTGTTTGTTTTTCCCACAGCATACCCTTGTCTGTGTGTCAGAGAGAGATCCTGTCCATCGCCAGAGTATATATATCAGCACACAGCATCAAGGAGAGGAACTAACCTTCACGCTAACCACGCACACACCTGAAGACACGCAGCGCTGGACCCAGGCCATCTGGCAGCACATCTACAACATGGGTGAGACCTGGATGAAAAAACTAAATGCCCAGTCCTGTCTGTTACACCAGCTACATGCAAAATGTGTGAATTTAGGCCATGGGCCAAAGAAGAAGCAATTAAGCACAGTATGTGCACATAACAGAACCAACACCCTTTTAATTATGGAGTTAATATAGTTAGTAAAAACGTTATGATTAGTGTTATTATTCATTAAAGGAACAATATAATTGAATATTGTTCTGCCCCAGAAGAAAATCAAAATACACACCCAAGGTACAGTAGTTCATGGATATCCACCTGTTCTGTTCTTGGTTTATAGATGCTTTTTAACTCCCATCAAACTGTCAATCTAGGCAGCGCTGATCAAATATGAATCAAGAGTCTGTTCTGCCGTAAAATTTAAAAAAGTTTGTGACCCGGGTGAGATAGGATGCTCCGGCCGGTAGGCGGTGCAACCTATCTCATTTTTACAGCGAAACAGTAGGCTACACTAAATATATGTTTCTGACAACATTTGAGGTGGGCAATGCAATAACAGAATCTTGATCCATATTCGACAAATGCTGCCTAGTTTGACAGATATTGGCCCTCATTTATCAACCTATCGTAGAAACCAGTGCAGATATCATCTTACGACAGGCTCACATGTGATTCATGAAACGTTCGTATCACACCAATCGGAGCGTAAGAATGGTCGTACATTGATAAATGCAGCGGCTGGAAATGATCGTAATTTCAATGTCACGCCCCAATATATTCTCCGTTTTGAGGCCTCGCCCCTACAATTTACGACATGGCGAGATGTAAGAAACAGCACTTTTCAGAGGTGGAGATTGAAACCCTGATATCTCAAGTTCATTTGCACTAACGTGTGTAGTATTTGGCAGCCTGAAAACTGGTATTAAAGGCTGGAGAAAGAATGCAGAATGAAAAGAGATGTGGTCAACAGTAGGCTATTGCCGTGGTAAATCAGACTCCGGCTAAAGTTTATTTGATATATTGACATATATGTCAAGGATGTAGGCCTATTTATCAAATAAACTTTGTATGCTATAGTCCTAATAGTAACAGGCTTATATTGCAATCTCTTAGGCCTACATGGTGTACCTATATTGAAATAAACACTCAGTAGCGGAGTTTATTCTAGTCTTTTATTTCACTTGTTTTTTTCACGAGTCAGAGCCAGGCGAGAGCTGTGAGGGGTGTGTCCTCCGCCACCCCGACCCTGTCTCTTGACAGCAGAGGGGCTGGAAAAACAAGCCGAAATATTTCGGTGAATGGCAGAAATAAATCGTTCACTTGTGGCCATTAACAACACTTGTTAATGGCCACGAAAACCTGAAGAATAAATAAAAATGTTGTGCATTGTCATGTTTCCTGTATTGAGTATCATTGCCAAACATAACACTATAGCCTACCTTTTAAAAGTGAGGAATAATATCCTGTTTCCTTGGTATTGCCCCAGTTGGGGCTGTGCTGGACACTGCTCTCTGGGCATCGGGGCATCTGGCTCCATCACTACATTTATGACTGTTTTTCTGAACCCCACAGGCTAAAACAATGTTGCAGACTTTTTCTGCCGTGTATAGTAGGGTCCCCCCCACTGATGCAAGACAGAGCCACCTGCCCTTAATCAATCCGATGGAGTGCTCCACTGCGGCCCGTGCGCCAGATCTGCCATTGCTGATAAGTGATCAACTGATTAATTCTCCTTCTCCTGTTAAACTGATTATATGCTGCACCGCAAGGCCACACTGACTCGAAAACTTGCGTACACGAGTTCAGACTAGATGTGAGATTTGATCGCAGCCTATGCTCACGTTCAAATTGATAAATGCCGAGCTTTGCGTAGGAATCGGCGTACGCCCGTTTTTAGGTTTTACGCACTTTTCATAAATGAGGGCCATTGACACTGTGTTAGACACTCCTCGGCTCCGATTGGTTGTTTTTCCCTTTGAAATCTTGCAAATGCCATTAGGAGCACTAGGAGGAGGCAGAGGAACTAGTTTTTTTGTTATCTGTCTCATGAACTACTGTCAGGATATAGTCACAGATTATAGTTTATTAAAGTTACCATCTGTAGCTTTAACTGGATTTTGTTCAAGTAGTTTGGCAAGACCCTGCATACTGCTACTGCAAGTAATACTGTTACATGACAGTCACAACATGCACCATGCATCTCCAATTTTCTTTAAACAAAGATTTTGCAACTACAAAACAGCTGAGCAGTGTTAAAATCATTATAAGAGAAAGAGAAACAAATTGCACTTGATTACAGCAATTACTGAAACTCCCAACCCAAGTCTCTATACCGCGCTTTGTGTATGTAGGACACAAAATACACCTGCTGATACATGCAGGACAGCATTCTTTAATGTCCGTGGCATCATTACTGTACTGTGTCACAAAGAAAATATTTGTCTGGTGTCTGACTGTGATGTGATGTATACCGGTCTGTAGTATCTGTCAACGTTTTAGAGCACATTTCCAACGTAATAAAATGCAACGCAATTTGTTTTACATAAAAATAATAATGAAACAAGTGCAAGCATGCGCACGCACGCACGCACACACACACACACACACACACACACACACACACACACACACACACACACACACACACACACACACACACACGATTGTGGGATCATCTTTATGACCGACATCTTTTACATTCAAGTCTTGTGATCCATTTGAAATATAAAAATGTATTCTAGTGGCTTTAATTAAAAAGACCAAGCCCTTTCTCCCCATAATAATTGAAAAAACAATATACATATTGTATTATAACTACCGCATAATTACTATATAGCTAATCATTGTTTCACATTGTGCTGAAACACATACTTATGTCTGGTGTGTTAGGTACTAGGTAGTACATACATCAGACTAAAAACAGTACACAGAAAATAGATTTTATGATCAAAACCAATACATTTTTTTTTTAAATTAGAAGTTAGGAGAAGAGGCTAATGCATGCTCTAGATCCCTTTCATAGGAAGATCATTCTAATGTCATGACCAATACAAATTCTGTTCTACATGGGTTAAACAAGCAAATATGATTGAGTTAGCCAATTGTATGAATCAAAAGGATTAGTAGGTAAATAGTTTTTACTGCACACATCCCTTTACAATAATAAATACAAAAATAATTAATGACAGCTGCTGTGAGACTGCTACTAGATCTTTGTCTGAAGCTTAGAAGAGGATATAGGAACTTTGCCAGGTGTTTATATATGCAAGATATACTCACGAAACTTGACAGGTGTTATGAGCAGTGTTGGTCAAGTTTACTTGGAAATAGTAATTAGTTACTGATTACTTCTCCAAAAAAGTAATCCAGTTACTTTACTGATTACTTATTTTCAAAAGTAATTAGTTTGAGGTGGAATTTTTCGCTGTAGATAAACGTTTTCGTCCCACCAGGAGTGTACAGCGGATGCTGATGTTTTTGTCACCTTTAACCGAGTCAAACTCAAAGTAATGTCGGTACTTCCAAGCATTAAACGCTGCATGATCCTGCTCTCTCCGGCACTCCATGTTGTCTCTTGGTCAACACTACACGGGTCGGTGTTTACACTGACGTCGCGGCGCTCATACGTCATCGTCACTCACGAGACAGTCTCACCAAACAAAATCACGGTTAAGTAACGCAGTAACGCAGCCTGCTTACGGAGAAGTAACATTAATCTAATTACTGTTTTTTTACAATTGTAATCCCTTTACTTGTTACTTGAAAAAAGTAATCGGATTACAGTAACGCGTTACTTCATAAATCCATCAGTGGTTATGAGTTAAAATAAAGGCTGAGTTGTAAGATGGGTTTAGTCCGATCAAGGGCGCCGGAAGTACGGAGGTTAAAAGTGGGGAAGAGACCTTGGCCCCCCACTTTACAGGGACTGTCCCTATAACCACGCAAGATACAGTCACAAAACTTGACACTTGTGTAGCTGGCATCAAACTGAAGGCAGAGTTTGATTGATGATGGTTATGGTCTGAGCAAGGGCGCCAAAAGTAAAGAGGTAAGACGTGGAGAAGGGGCTAGTAGCCCCCTCCCCACCACTTTACGCCCCAGCCTGATTTGGCGTTGCAGCTGGTATGATCCCATCAAATGGTCTCTAGTTTCAGTTAAGCAGTTAACTTTTCTGTATCGAGCATATTGTGAAGTCAGGGAAATTGTTCAGAGCTCAACGACACCAGCACTGCACAAACACAAAAAGTTATTTCAATAATTACATCATCAAGAACCCAAGAAATACTTGACATACTGAGGACACATGGAATGTCCTAACAACGTCTAGATCTGTCTGGTATGACAGTTATGACACTGTATTTATTGGCAAAGATTCTCAGGATTACATGAGTGATGTAGCCTGGCAAGCCAGACCCACATCCAGATGTTGGGACTGGGAACTCACCATTGACAGGGCTCAATCCGAGGGGCGGGATAAACGGTTGTCTTTCAAACTCCCTCTGCACGCAATAGGATAGCGCTACAACCAGGCAGAGCAACAAAGAAAGTAGTTGATAGATTAAACTTTTGCTGTAGCCGGTCAGCAAAACTCCGAACACATCTTCCTTTTTTAAGAATGATTTCAGTGCCATTCTTTGTTCTTTTCTCAAAGAAAAGCTAAACTCCAAGTCTTCCAGAAGACCGCTGTTCCCAGCAGCACAGCCATAAGCTCGCCCACCAACTCTATACATAATGCGATTGGCCAGACAACAATTTTGTCTGGCCAAATGGAGAGTGCCTAGACTGACCCTAGCTGCAAATTAAATTTGCTGGCACTAGGGTGCGTCTAGATTTCTAGGCTATGAGTGATGAGCATGACATTGAGATGCATGATATTGATAGTGCCAGCTTGCCAAATTTGACATTTATATGACATCGGTGTTTCCTACAGGTTGAGAATTTACTTGTGGTTCTGGGTGGCGCAGGATGTGATGGTGTGATAGCTGGGTTCAGTAATGAACTAGTCAAACAAAGGTTTATGAACTATTTATTGACAAAAATGACTACATAACATTAACAGATCATTTAGAAAGAAATAACTTTACATATCAAACAAACCAGACTAGAAGATGATACAGATTAAGTGAAGCCTTTGATGTGCACTGTCAATCGAATCTGGTTGGTTTTGGGCGCATGGGTAGTTCAGCTGGTAGAGCATACGCCCATGTACAAAGGCTCAGTCCTCACCGCTGCAGCCGCGGGTTCGGTTCCGACCTGCAGCCCTTTGCTGTACGTCATTCCCTCTCTCTCTCCCCCTTTCATGTCTAAGATGTCCTATCAAATAAATCCCTACAAAAATGCAAAATTAAAAATGATCTTTAAAATCTGGTTGCTTTGGGTACCTGGGTAGCTCACCTGGTAGAACAAACGCCCATATATAGAGGTTTACTCCTCCACGCAGTGGCTGTGGGTTCAACTCCCGACTTGTGGTGCTTCGCTGCATGTTATCCCCTCTTTCTCCCCTTTGATGTTTTAATTACTTTTTTGTCATTTTATATGAAGTTAACTATTGAAACTCCAAACAATTTTGGGCCACAAAAGGAAATAAATTATTTTATATTTTTATTTAGTTATTGCTTTGCTACTTTAAAGTAATTTGTAGCTTGCAAAGCTATGCTTTCAGTGTAGCTTCCCCATCACTGGCTTTGTCATTTACATGCTATGAAAATCACTGCATATAATATTTGTTGCAGGCCAGTGGAAGCAGTGTTGTGATCACCTCATGAAGATTGAAATGCCGAGCTCCAGGAAAGCCATTCCAGTGAAGCAGGGATCGCTATACCATGAAATAGGTATTGTAACACAAGCAGAGAAAAACATTGCTACCTCTCACTGATGTCAATCAACAGAAGCCTTTAAAGGAACACGCCGACTTATTGGGACATTAGCTTATTCACCGTAACCCCGACAGTTAGACAAGTCGATACATACCCTTCTCATCTCCGTGTAAGTGACAAAATAACGGCAACATGTTCCTATTTACATGTTGTGATTTGTATAGTCACAGCGTGTACAAATAACAGCGTCACTTGAGACACAGCCATCTTCTAACTGTATACAAACTGGGAACTATATTCTCAGAAAGGGAAGCAGTGCTACTTGGGCGGAGCTAAATGGTTCTGCATGTAATTTCTGCAATGGCCCCTCAAATCTACTAGCAGACTCTTGAATCTTGCTAACTGTTTGGTAATCAAACAAGTCCGTTTTAATTTGTGTTAAAATAAAAATGCGGTGATAACTTTTCAAATCAAGCAGCATAACTGATAAACTAAAGCTGCAATAACTGATTTATTTGGCCACTTGGGAGCAGCATCAACAAGCTGTAAGCATGATATATCATCACCTTTTAAGTTGATACAGTATTGTTAGCAAACTGTTGCAGAGTTACACCTCCAGCAGATACTGTGCTACATTAGCATTGTTTTGGAGTCGTGTTTGTGTCCACCTGAAAAATTTAAGTCCAATATTGTCATTATGTTTTAGCTCTGGTTTGCTCAGCACTAGCGCCTGAGGGAAATATTCAATTCAATTTTATTTATAGTATCAGATCATAACAAGAGTTATCTCAAGACACTTTACAGATAGAGTAGCTCTAGACCACACTCTATAATTTACAAAGACCCAACAATTTCCCATGAGCAAGCATTTGATGCAACAGTGGCGAGGAAAAACTTTCTTTTAGGCAGAAACCTCGGACAGACCCAGGGTCTTTGTGGGCGGCATCTGTCGCTGCTGGTTTAGACACAGACGCTGATACAGATATGGAGAAACATATCTGTCTCTTTAATCTGCCTCAAATAAATGTGTCTGCCAAGACTATGCTGATAACCAAAACAGTTGCAGACTGTAAAACCAAAACATGAAATACACTCACTCCTTAGAGCTGGGGGGAAATGCGGGGAATTGACTGATAGTTCTCCGTGGATTCATCCCCCACTGCGACTGACTGCACAACTCAAGCAAGTGTCATGAGTCTGCTACAGTAATTGACTTCCATATCATGTGGAATTGAAAGGAAACTAATGTCTGCATCAAACAGCAGGAAAAGTCCAAAATATGTGATAGGATATGAAGTTAAGGAGCTAAAACTTGCAAACATTCATATCCATGGATGGATCAGATTGTCATGGCCAACATACACTTGTACATGTCTGTCTTCTTGCAGGCATTCTGACAATATAACGAGGCTGTGCCTTCATCAGCAGGAATCTGGAGTGACGCCAGGCCTAAAAGTACACAAACGGGTTTGAGTTTATAGCACGCTCCAAAAGAGATAAATACTTCTGCCTAACAATGACCTGGGCGTCAGATACTGTCA
Source organism: Gymnocephalus cernua (assembly GCA_023631565.1). Classification (NCBI taxonomy): domain Eukaryota; kingdom Metazoa; phylum Chordata; class Actinopteri; order Perciformes; family Percidae; genus Gymnocephalus; species Gymnocephalus cernua. The sequence continues at coordinate 27,098,112 of CM042442.1, forward strand.
ACGTTAAAAGGCACAATTATTTTTAACACCTGCTGACAAAAGTGCCAGTCATGCCTGACAGTATTCATGTATACTCTGTAATAGCAACCCAGGGGAACAAATGTGTTACACCTAAAATTAAGGTGTTGTTTATATGACAAAATGTTCCATTCCAATCATTAAGACTGCGTGAAACAAAACAAAAGGAAGAGAAGACAATATAACGCATTCAAGGAAATAAGAATCCTTCTGGGAAATTTCCACTTATCAACCACAAAAATGTTTTCAGTCACAAAGAGATAAAATATCTGGTCTAGAGTTTGATATCTTTTCAAATGGAATGATAAAGTTACTCCTCTTCCTGATTGTCTTTTTTTGCCCTCTTCTTTTTCAGTAACGCCCTCCTCTCCTGGAGAGGGTCTTGTGGTTCCGGATTTATCCGCTGAGATCCGTACTTTGCTCTCTTCCTACTACAAGGAAAGGTAGGCTTTTTCTCTGCCATACACATTCCAAATCCTCGCCTTATGCTCACCATGACAAACACTCAATGGACGAGTAAAAAATTTCTGTCTAAATTTGACCCTCCCTGACGGACAGAAAGCCTTGAGTGAAAAAGCAAATTCCTGCCTACATACTACTATATGTCAGCAAAGGCGAAATTATATGTGAGAGATGGAATTTTTAGTCATATCTGACAGTTTCTTGAGATTTCAGGTCTTTAAATATTTCACATTGCCTGCTGTTATCAACAAGTCCTCCAAACCATTCCACCGTATAGGCCGTTTATTCTACCCTTTAATACAACCCACAGTAGCGTTTCATAAATCCTTTGGGTATTAGAAATAAAAGTGGCTTCTTTATAGTAAAGCATAATATTCAGGGTTTCCGCACCGTCTTAAACATCAAATTCAAAGTCTGACACTAACAAAGAGAAAAACCAACACAGAATTATATATTTGTTTTAGTGGGGAAGAATCTTTCACTCCAACGAAGCAAAACATGTCTTGCAAATACAGCCACAGGTGTGTAAAGTTATCTTCATCACCACTGTCATCGGGGTGGTCATCATCTGTTACCATGGCGGCAGAGCTTGCAGCAGGTGCTTCCATGACGCTATCCATTATTGTGCTTCATCCTCTTCTTTCTGAGTTTTGCCGCTTGGCAACAAACAAGCATTATCCAACCAGTCAGCAACTGGAATGGAGCGTGCATTAACTTGCAATCTAGGAGCAATGATTCGCCAAACAAATTTCTCCTGATTTTATTTTGTGGTAACGAGTAACAAATATGCTTAGATGAAATGTTGTGGAGTAAAAATATGCATTTTATTTAGCAAATGTAGTGGAGTAAAAGTTCCCAGAAATATAAATAACAAAGTGAAGTACAGTATTTGTACTTCGTTACATTACAACACTGCCTACAACAAAACAAAAAAGGGTGTATTGTGGGTTAAAATCAGTACATTTGTTAGTTAAGAAAAACTCGGTGTTTACTTTTATTTTCAAATGGGACACAAACTACGGCCCCCTGGGTAAAAGTCCTGTGTTTGTTTGACCCATCCACTGCCACAACTTACTAGGGGCGTTGACATCAATCACTGCATCGATGAATCGCGATGCTGACCTAGACCATTCCGCATCGATGCAGTGACAGACCATAATCGATTATTGCCCAATGATGTTACTTGTTGATTGTACAAACGACTTATAAGTTTGTTTTTCGGCGTAGGACAGTCTTGCTTTTATTGTCTGTTTTATTTAGTAGTAGTAATAAGAACTGTTCATTTAAATCACGTTAATTACCTCAATTACTGTGGGAGGCTTATTTATTTTAATTATGGAGCGCTGGAGTGATTCAGCCTTTAGAAGTTGTAATCACATATTTCTAGTTTGTTCACTATCATGGAAAAAGCAAATACGATCAATGACAAAGGTCACCTGTTGAGGTCAGCAGGGACGTGACTTAACACGGGATATCACAGCTAAGCATGATAAACACCTCTTTGACTCACATAATGGTCCTCTTATACAGTGTTGGCTATGTCATCAAACACTGACTGTTTTCAAGACAATTTGACTTCTTAGAACCGCAAACACTCACAGTTACAAGTTTAAGTCTGCACATAATGCACCTGGGTGTCAAATGCCATAGATATTGTTTGGGAGTGTGATGGTTTGTGTACAGAGAAAGGCCAAAGATTGGTCAAATGATCTCCTGGAGAACAGGTTGTGCTGGAGATGTTGATAGTTGATGTATGTGAAGTAACAAAGCTAAGGGGATGACAGAGCTTTCACAATGCTGGCTTTGTGTAACTTTGAATGCTTCATGTGTCTGGAATCCAGTATTCTAGCATTATTATATGCAGCGGTAGGTTAGACAGCAGTTATTTTCTAGTTAGATGCCTTGTTGTTTGTGAAGAATGGCAGATGAGTGAGTCACTGCTGATTTTCAAAATGTTAACAGATTTGCTTCCATAATTTGACATCTTACATCTCATTTTCTTTGAGAATTTACAAGCAGCCTAATCATGAAACTTTATTAGTAGTTGTCACGTGCAATCGTGCAGTACAATGTAGTGAAATTCAATATCTGCATCTAACCCATCTTAAGTAAAATAGTCATATAAAAATGCTGTGTGACCTAGGCACTGTATTGTTGTAAATAAGTTAGATTACTGGGCAAAAACTCAAAAACAAATGTGAAATACATTTCCTCCTGTCTGGAGGTGAATGCAACTTATCAGTGTAATGATGTCCTTGTCACAGTGATCTAACAGATACTGTATTGTACTTGTTCTGTTAAGTAAAAGGATCACATCCTCATACCAATCAGATCAGAAATCAGAAACCTCACAGCCTGAGCTGCGGTTTTAACTGATGCATTTATAAGTAGGTTCAACTGTCAGGAAGATGTGGTGTTCTGGATTTACAGACTGGAATGTTAATTGGGGTGTGTTTGTGTCACATATAATAATAAAAAAATACCTGCCTTGCAGTTAATCTTACACAGACAATTAGATACCAAAACAGATTGGAACTGTTAAAGTAAGGCTTATTTGATGCTATTTAAGAACATTGGCATCCCTTTTTTTTAGCAAGATACTTAATTAATTTCCTTGAGGAAGTGCAGGATGTTTTACATTGTACTACAGTTTTCTTTGTTTCTCTTTTGTACAGTTATTGATGACGCTGCCACAGTCGCACTGGAGGAGTGAGAAACTGTTGTTATCTTATTAGTTTGTGGTTACCACGCCTGGTCAAGGAAACGGACATGATAATTGGTGCTATTTAAAAATGTTACCCAACCAGCAGTATTAGTAACAAAAATGGAGTGAGAGGTGATGAGTGTGAGTTTGAAATATCTACCCAAAGCTGACTGTACATTTTAAATGCGGAAAAATCTCGCTGTACCATTGTCTAGCAATATTGTACATTTTGTGCATGTAAAGAGAGACCAGTACACATACCAAATAATTCTGTTCATCACTTCCAGTACAGTATATTGATGTGATAATTCACTGAATTTGCCCAGTGTTTGGAAGACGTCTGCAGTGACGAATGGACGACAACTATTCTGCTACTAATGTGTTGCTCTTTTGAGTTTCAAGTGTTATAATAAACCCATACAAAAGAAATGAACCTGCTTTCTCTCTCAATTTGATTGATGGGGCATTTAATACAAACACTAGACAACATGAATACTAGTATGATTTTGGTTAAAGGTTTAGGATGCAGTAAAGCATGCCATATATATTTTTTTTAAATTAGGATCAATTCAACTGTTGTTTTTTTCTTGATAGACATGCGTTTATACCAAAACCACAGAAGCAGTTTGATCTGCATGCACCTCCCTGCTGAGTCATGGGACATGAGACTATTTGTTGTCCACTTCACCAGTGGGTTAATACCGACATGATAGATGTTGATCGTCTTATGAGATGAGTCTTTTCTTTTCATGCCAAAACGCATGTAGTTTATAAAATAAGATTTATTATAAATTAAAGGAAAGGGCCTACAAGTCCAGCTGAAATGATTAGACGATTAAACACTTGACGGAACTGTTTTATTGTTTCCTGTTTCGAAAATGTGAGGATTTTTCTCCATTGAATGCTTTTACTTTTAAGTACATTTTCCTGATGATACTAACATACTTTTAAAGTGCTCATATTATGCTTTTTGACTTTTCCCCTTTCCTTTATTGTGTTATATATCTTTTAGTGCATGTTATAGGTTTACAAAGTAAAAAGCCCAAAGCCCCCCCCCCAAAGGGACTTACCATCTCCAACAGAAAACCCTGTTCACAAACTGCTCCAAACAGCTCTGTTGTAGTCCAGCCTTTACCTCAGAGACAAACGTGGTCACTTTGGAACACACGTAATAATGCTCGCCTAGCTGCTAGCATGGCACACCCTCATACTCTGCTTCTGACTGGCTAGTAGTCCTTACCTAGGTACTGTCAGGACACGCCCTCATACTCTGCTTCTGACTGGCTAGTAGTGCTTATCTAGCCACTGCGCGTGTGCGACTCCCAACAAAGATGGAACAGAAGTGAGATGTCTCACTCTGTAGCTAAAACGGAAAGCTCAACACACATGGTGAAAAGAGGAGCTGCAGCAATGTGCAGTACAATAAAAATATGGTGTTTTCTGAAAATTAAACCACATAAACCTATTCTGGTAAAACCTCTAAATACAATTATGAACCTAAAAATGAGCACTTTGAGCACAATGCAGGACTTACTTGTAACAGAGTATATTTACAGTGTGGTATTAGTACTTTTGCTTAAGTAAAGGATCTGAATACTTCTTCCACCATTGACCCACAGCTACCTCCCTGCATATCTAAAGACAGATGAAGCAAGTAAACGTCAATTATTAGCTTTTAACAACCAAGGCGTTTAGGTTCTATGGTTCTTCTGAATCTTCAGCCCACAACTAAGATAAAACTGAAACACCAGCAAACTGCTCAGGTTCAGAGTCAGTCCAATAGCAACACGCTGCTTGAGTTCAGTTATTAGCGACACTGCATATAGACTGATGGGAAAAAGCAAATAAATGAAATCAATTTCAATGTGCTACAAATTGACTTTTCAACACCAAATCTGCAGAAAGGTTAAAGGGGGTTTGAACACTTTCAAAATACACTGTCCAGTGATTTCTATTGTCTTATGTATTTACAATGACTTACAAATCCATACACATATACAGTACTACATGTAAGATGCTACAGACATTTTCAGGGAAGTAGTCTCAGTTTGAGTTATAGTATTTTGAACCTGAGCCAGTACTTCAGGTCTCGTGTCCATGTTAAAGAATGTTTTTACAATGTAACCTCAGTCTTTTTAAAGCATGAATTCCAACGGAATGCACTGCCTATGACTATTTCTTCTTTGCTAGAAAATATCGGCATAATGCGAGCACCATATTGTCCATGGCCTAAAGGCAAATAAATTCAGTAAATCCCTTTCATGGACTTGCAAAAACTAAAATGCTTTTGGCATAGTGTAGCTCAATAGTTGTTGTTACCCTGGATGACAATAACAATAAAACTAACATAATAGTAGGCTGCACATGTAATCTTCAAGCATGTAGGTGTGACAAACAGATCTTCCTAAAGCACAATTGAGTTATGTTTTTCTGGTGTTTTATTCATACTGTATGTGTATTTCAATGAAATGTTGATAAAGGCCACAACAAACACATTTATGATTTGAATATAAAGGATTAGAAGCAAAGTCTCTCCCTGCTTATGAAAAGAAAAGGGAGAACAATCAGAGACTGCTCCCTTCTAACAGGAAACCAAATCACAGATTTTCATTCACAAGCTATACATAGAATTGGAATATTGTTTACTGATGTTACAGGAACACATACCTGTCCATTTTAAATGGCACAGCCTATAAGGAAGTGAAACCTCTTCCTGAAAAAAGCTCAAGGCCACTACCTCCGTGCAAGGTGTAATTTATCTTTTCTAAGGCGTACACATGCAGTAATGGCTGTTAATTGATAAGCTTGATGAAAAGTAATTGTTTGGATTCAAGTAGAAACACGTAGTAGCGTGATGTGAAGACAACAGGATCACCCAACAAATGAGTCTCTCAAACTTCTATTTTATATATATGAATTTATTTAGATGACATAAATAAAGTGCTACATGTATTATACAAGTAATATTTCTGTACAGACAAACCTTAAAAAAAGGTCAACAGTGCACATTCTCTGTAAATCGAGCTGTGCTGTTCCTGTTTTACAGCAGCTCAAAAGAAAAAAAAATGTACACACATCAGAATAACACAAATACACATTAAATAGACATAGGAGAAAAAGATATACAGAAAGTATAAGAAATAGAAAAAATATTGAATTAGTTATAATAATAATAGTAATAATACAAACTTATTTACACAATAAACCCTTATATAAACACACCGTATATATACACAGATATACAGATGAATGAATTATTTTTTGGTAATTTGACACTTAATATTGAGAGACAATACAATGTAATGATATACAAAACAGAACTTCACTAAGAAACACTATATGAAAGAGGAATGTAACATGGTAAAGCTTTAATGTGGTGTCGGACTGTCAGTGTAATGATCTGACTGATCTTCACGATGAGTTTGAGATGATTTTCTTCAGCTTCATCACCTCTTCATGGGTGAGGTGCAGCAGAGAAGACGAGCTGGAATTCAACATTAGCGCAGATGAAGGGCCCACGTCTAACTTCTCTTCCACTCCCTGCAATGTGTTTCCATTGTGGGACACAGAGGCTGCAAAGTCTTGCTGAACTGTGCGGGGACTAGAGTCCACGTTGATTTGGATGGTGGAAGCCTGGGTCACTTTGTAGGCATCCCAGCAAATTGGGGGTTTTGAGCTGTATGACTTCTTAATTCCCTGCGGATCAAATGGATAGACATCCCGGCTGGCTGCACATTTCAGAACACCACCTGAAGACAAAGGCTTGTAGGTGGAGAAAGGGTTTTGGTTTGTGTTGTAGTGATAACTGGTAGTCTGGGTGGTTGGTATGGGACTTGGCAAATTACTTCGCCACAGCCTAAGATCCTCAGCGGCTAAGCTCGGGTGTTGGGGATTCATTTGAAATGTCAAGTTGGTGGGGAGGACATCTGTGTCTGAATACTTTCTTTGTCCGGAGAGTCCTTCCTGAGGAGGAAGAGGTAGCTGCTTAGCTCCATGCTTCGAGGCTGAGGACTCACACAGCCTGAGCCAGTCATGGAACACAGACAGCGGTACCTCAATTTCCATCTTGCCTCCATTCTGTTGAGGAATGCCGGGCAGCATGTGACTCAGATTGAGCTCCCTTACTTCTGGACTCCCCTCCCTCTCTTCTTTTGGCCGGATTGTTAAGTCTGTCTTCGGAGAGCTGGGTTTCTGTGCCATTGTGGGGGCGTCTTCGTCTGTTCTCAGTGTCGGAGCAGACTCATATGTGGGGCTGATTGACGCTGTTATAGCTTCGACATCGACGGCATATGCCTCTCTGGCGTTCGCAGGATATGAATATGGTGCGTCTCCTAAATCTGCTTCACCATCTTCCGTCTCACATCTTTCATTTCTCACCACCTGCGGGCGATGAGGACTGTACAAAGGGGAGGGTTTGTTCAAGAATTTTGGGTTCTTGCTGGATGAAGGTGGGGTGAACGATGAGGCGGGGATGCTGTCGGTTTCCCGCCCTGAGGCTTTATTAATGCTGAGGTTCAGAGGCTCAGTCAATCCAGATGTTGTCTTGTACTGTTCTGCCAGGAAGCGTAGCTGCTCCAGTGGCTCCTTAACCCTGTCTGTTAGGTCGAGACGAGATGGAGAGAAAGGAGGCTTCGGGGCAGGGGGGCTATGTGGTGTCATCAAGGAGTAGATAGGGACATGGGGGGGCAGAACTGCATGGCTGGGTTGAAGGTAGTGAGGGTAATGGGGCAGCAGAGGGAAGACACTCTTGTGTGGGTCTGGCTGGAGGTTATGAGGGTTCTGTTGGAAAGATAAGTGGATCGTCAGAGCTTTAACTAACTGGAAATATGTAATTATTGGGATTTTAAGTAAGCTTTTTGTTGCACCAGAACCAGATTATTAACAAGAATAAACTGCTTATTATTATTATTATTATTATTATTATTGTATCACATCATACCAGCTAAAAGCTACTTCAGTAATTACTTACTACTTATTGTAATGAAGAATCTTTATTGAATCATAATCACATCAGTTCCAGTTTGTGTTGAGCAACTCTGCTATGCCTTTCTTATCTTGTTTGAGTGTAAAATAATACCAACCTGGTACAGATCCATTGAGGGCAGTTTGCGTTTAGCTGGCCTCTGGCCATCAACATGTTTTTTGCTGTAGTTGGAAAAGAGGAAGTGCTTTGGTTGACTACGAGGCAACACGTTCACCAATGTGCCCGTCACGTGGCATTCGTATGGCAGAAGCAGCCTGCACAAATAAAAAATGGATCAGATGAGTGAGTCTGGGAAGAACACATAGCAGCCACTCTCATGTACCATTTAACTCACTTCTCATAGTGTCTGCGGGTGCAGGTGGCTGCACTTGTGCTTCGAGGGTTTCCTCCCAGCGTGTTGTACACTTGTTTCCACAGCTGCTGAGCAGTCACCTGGAAGAGTGCAGGCGGTTTTTAGTGGCTTTTACTTATGTCACTTCATTAATTAACAAGGACAGTATAAGCAGTATTATAGTGATTATTAGTTTAGACAACAATAGCTAAATAAATAATTATTCCATTGTTATAAAAAAATAAACATATTCTTAAAAATATTAATAATACTACTACTGATAATAATACTTATGACTCGGAAATATTTGATTACCTGGTGGTAGCCACCCAAGTCTCTGACAACCTTGTACATCACAAATAGATCAACTGAAAAATAGGGAAAATATACATAATCAAACACACTTCATAATTAGAATGTGATCAGTTAATATTGAGAATTGATTGATTGATTTATAAAGGACTGGTAGATTATTAGACAATTTGTGGATTATTTTTCGTCAACTAACTAATCAACTATTTGACTATTTGTTTTAAATCAGAATCATAATCACAATTACAACCACTCATTTATGTCCGTATATGTTAGTAGGCAGATAAATAATATATATTCCTAATACCATATACTTGTACTATATAAAAAATGTTGGTGCATAAAACAAGTGAAATACATTAAAAATCAATGTGTGATAAGATGAATAGATATAAGTACTTTGTTTGAAGCCCAAATTTGGGATTCTTTCTATGGGTGTATCTTTCTTCTTCATCAACAGGTAGAGATCTTTAAGGAATTGTTCCTCTGTCATCTCCTCCACCGGCTCTTTGGTTCTGTCCTCTCGGATCTCTCTGTGTGCCATTTCCATGTGTGCCTGAGAACACAAACAGAACACAAAAAATGTTGTTTCACAATATTATCGGGATGTTTAATAGTTAGGTATTTAAGAAGAAAGAAAATCATACCATATCATATCCCAGTTTTTGACAAAATGTAAAATCAGTGTACAGCGCTACTTGACCAAACGCGTCTCAGGACCTGAGGTTCTCTGGTGACAATGCCTCACTGTTTCGTGCTCACGTCATCTTGAGTGATGACTGTCAAACACATACATGTTTCTGAACATATATCAAAGTTGTATACCGTCTTTGTACTTGCCTCAGTCGATTCAACCCTCTCACTTGAGACAACATAGATATGACACTCAAAGATGTCATCAATGCCCTCATTCATTCCTTCATTCCATAGTTTCCATAGTTTTGAAATATGGTTATAAATTATACTTGTAAACATGTCAGTATACGTGCGCTCACATTGGAAATTAGTTTCATTACAAATCAAGTTTTCCAGTTTGAGTTGAGAATCTTTGTTGTTTTCATTTAGTTATTTAGTTTTTTTTATCATTTACTATCATGCATTTACTTTAATCGTGTCACCATCATCATATTAATGCTTTTTAAACATGGATATAATGTGAATATGATAATGCTTTTCAAAATTAAGCAAACACTTCACTCCCCTGATTGTTTTTTTTAAAGAATAAAGAGCTACTGCAGCTTAAATGCATGTTGATCGAACGAAACTGACAATTAACAACATGGATGAAATATACAGGACAGTAAACCTTGGCAGCATATTATTTTATTCTAGTATATAGTCTTTATTCTGTCATATATACTTAGATATAAATATATACATAATCATAAAGCAACTATATTCTGGATTCTATGTGAAATAATGTTCCTCACCTGTGTTTCCATTGAGAGAGTAAGGTTGGATCTTATAATCTCATTGCCCTGATGATCAGAAAACAAGCTGTCGCATGTACAGTTTGTTCCCTCCGGTGTAGTAAAAGAGACAAAGAAATCACTGCAGCCAGTTATTTATGTTGCGTCTGTCACACACCTGTCTTGAGTAGCTGTATGACAGTATGGGTAACTGACAGAAGGGGCGTTTATTCCAACTTCTTCCTGCCAAGATTACTATCGTAAGACCAGTTGAACCTGCTCTTGAGCATGATCCTAAAAACGGTGCACTGGAATATTCCACACAAAATTGTAAGTAACTGGGAGTATTGTCCAAATAAGTCAAATTTGAGCATATATATTGTATATACTGCTCTCACTAGAGCCCAAAAAAACATTAGGAGATGAGTATATGAATAACAGAATGTTACACTGAAAACACTACAGCAGTGTTACTGTGGGTGTTTAATTTAGCACAGTAAATAATATTGCATTATAATGTTTTTAGTATGTTAGCATTGGCAACTTATTGAGTATGGTAAATTTCAATGTGAAAACAGGAAATGTACATGGCTGTCTAATTGAACCAAGTGTTTGGGACATATTGCTTACAGGTAATGAAGCTGTTTTTAGAGTTTCAATACAGAGCAAACCCAAAATCGCAACAAAGTCTTTTGTATGAATCAATAAACAAAAGGAGGGGCAGATTAGCCAAACTTTTAAATGGGGAAACCGTCCAAATGACAGAAAAAGTAGACCAAATTTGTGGTAAACTGCCATCTCTCAACAGTGCTTGTAGTAAACATTCTGATTAAAGCTTATCATAAAAAAATGTGGGCGTTGCCTTAGATACATTATAAGAAACAATAATTATTGTTGAATGATGATTGTACTTTCTCTTCCTCAGCATTGTTGGAGACTGTAGCGTGTTTTGATTGAACTATGACATCTGTCTGCAATGTTGTTTATGTCATAGGAATTTTCTACATGTGCCAATGCCCTTATCAAAACACAGAACATGATATCATTGTGTGTTCATTGCATTGAACTTGAACTAAAAATGTAGAAACTTGACAGGGATGATTGAAGACAGATAAATGGGTAAAGGTTATGTTAATCCACCTCAGCTTTGGAAGACTGGAATTCTGTGCAGTGAATAATCCTTGGGTGTTGAGTTATGCCCTCACTTCTGTCTTATTGGATTTCAGCTATCACAAACAATATACATGCTGAAACAACATATCAACACATTTACTTATCTATATTTGAGCCAATATTTAGTAGTAGTTAGAGTGAATACTGATGCATGTGGCCCAAATGACATTGGTTTTGGCTTCTGCCTGTCAGCTAAAAAGAAAAAAATTAATGAATTCCAACCTAACAAAAAATAGAAGGAAGTAATGGAGAGCTGTTGATAAGCATTCAAAAATAGACCTGAATACATTGTACAGGAAGGGGCAGCTTTAATTTAATGTAGTCAATGACAGGGGTTCTCTCTGTATATATTACAGCTGCAATAAGTTTGTTTTTATGACTCAAATAAATTCCAGCAGCCTTTTTTATTTACATTACTGCAGATTGATCATTCTGCAGTTGGCAGTGATTGGATGGGGGTAGATGTCAACTCATTCATGATAGCTACTTTTACAGCCAATGGGATGCCATTAGACATCAGATAATAGCCTAATAATCTTCATCTGATCTTTGGTAGTTATGACAGAGACTGTACACACATGGTACATGTATTGACAAATTCAAAGATGTGAGCTGCTATATTGTCAACCCATGTAGCCTCCTCCGGAAAGTTGAGTACATTGAGTCATGCTCCTTGACCTAAAACTTCTTGGTAGGCAAAAAGGAAGCAAAGGAACTTGATTCAGAGCTGGTATGAGCAGGATTCCTAACTAAAATAAGCTGCCAATAAAGAAGTAGCCTTTTGTCAGCATTTCCTCTCTGTGACCTGTGCAGTTTCTCTGTTACTCTGGCATCATTCGTCAGTTCTGGAGTTTTTTCCAAAGTTGACAATGAAGTATGATTATTAAAATTATTCAATTTAAATTCAATAATAAAAGAAATTGAAAAATGTATTATTAAAAAAACTTTTATCATCAAAGGTGCTTGTTGGTAAGAATGATGCTTGGAATTGACTTGACTCAAATGCCGCATATACGCAACTAGCCATTCGTGACTGTCATGACCTCGAAAAATAAGTTGTTTTATCAAGAAGCAATTACGGCTCATATTTATATGTTTATAGTGGCGGCGCCCTCTAGTGGCCAAAGCAGAAAGTAAGGTAGTCTGGATCAACGGAAGTACCTTTCCAGGATATTTGCCTGACATCACGCCGGATGTCCCTTGCCTTCTGTCTGTGTGTTGCTGTTTTCAAACTCGGTTCGCTTCAAGAAACTTCTAGCTAACAAGCTACATGCTACAAATGGCAAATTTTAAAGAAAATTTGGATTGCGCATCAAAACAGGCCTGCTTGGTTATATCAGGGAATGATTGTAAAGATTTACAAAGAATATGTTTGCATCATTTACTCTCTAAATGGGACGTTTTGGGTCAGATTGGCAGTGTTGCAGAGGATGAAGTACAAATGTCGTATATACCACTGGTAAGAGCAAATTACATTTAACCATGTATCCATCTAATTTAAATAACTCACGTTACTGTATTTTGTGAACAGTTAACTTCATTTAATATGTTATGTGATATTTCTTTTGCAGAGTGCAAATGTTTCACCAAAACAAGTTCCTTCCCGAGACCATTTTTCAGAGCCACCGTCTCTGTGACTGGAGCTTAGCGCCGTCCAAGACGATTGTGATTGGTTTAAAGATATGCAAACAACCCAGAGCGTTTTTTTTTTTCCTATCTTGGAAATCTATTTGTGGTGTAGCCAGACCTAGTCTCGCATTGCCAGACCTTCCTCCACAGCACTGTGAAGGAGGGTCTGGCTAGTCCACACAGCATTCCGGGATGGGAGAAAAAAATGCTCTGGTTTATTGGCATTTCTTTAAACCAATCACAATTGTCTCACGCCGGACGAGCCCTGGTCGCGCTGCAAAATAGCCTCGATAAGGAACTTGTGTGTACGTTCAAAAGTTGTTTTAGTCATGCAACAGAAAACTTAGACTGGACTGATAGTCTAGCTAACTGTCTGGATTTACCCTACTGAGGAGCAGTTAACCATAGTCATCATAGAAATCCAGCGGAATTTCCGGCGCCAACAGAGCAATAATAATGGAGTGGAATGTCAAGGATATAGACTAATGCTGCATTCCAGACAACCCGTAACTCGTGTTTTCACAACTTTCTACCCGTGAAAGTGCCCTGGAACGGCAGTCAAACCCGTAACTTACTACTCGTGAACTTGTACCAGATTGTTGTACTCCCAGTTACAGTTTTTGATGTCACACACACATAAGCAACAATGGCGGCTCCTGTTGATACTGTACAGACGCCAGTGATTGAGAGAGAAATAGAAATAAATATACATAAATAGGCAACGTAAAGTAATTCCGCACATTGTAATCAAAACAATACACATACGATTGTGTACTACTACAGGTTATGTTTATTAAATTAAGCCCAATATGTTGCCGACTATCAGTATCAGCTAGCGCTAGCTAACGCTGAAGCTAGCTAGAAGGATTTGTGGTGACTGCCTGGAATGCTACCAAGTTATGACTTGAAGTCGTAATTTACGGGCAAAAAATTGTGTCTGGAACGTAGCATTAGCCAGACCTTACTCCACAGCACTATGAAGATAGGTCTGTCAACGCGAGACTAGAAGTAAAATGAATTTAGGAGTAAGTATAGGGGCGCCATTTTCGGCGTAGGCAGGTTGGGGTGCTGCAGTCTTGTATAAAGTACTTAAAAGCAATACTTGAGTAAAAGCACAATAAGTAGCTTACCATGAAATGACTTTGGTAGCAGTTAAAGTCACCTTTCAGAATATCACGTCAGTAAAAGTTTTAAATTATCTGATAATTTACTGTACAAAGTATCAAAAGTAATTTTCTGATATTAAATGTACTAATTTATTATAAGTAAAAGTGAAAAAAACTTTGATTATGAACTTTATTGTGGTGTGTGTGTGTGTCTTAATAGTAAAGCATAATATTCAGGGTTTCCACACCTTAAACATTAAATTCAAAGTCTGACATTAATTTACCTGATGAAGGTCTAGGATCAAAACGTTGTAAATAAATTGTTGCTTGTGTAATGGTCAGTGTGCGGGGCCTTTTTTCTACAGTCTGACAAAAACACAGAATAAAAAAAAAAATTGTAAGAGAAGAATCTTTCACTCTAATGTACAAAAACATTTCTTGCAAATACGGCCACACGTGTATAACGTTATCTTTAACACCCCGCCATTCACCACTGTTGTCGAGGTGGTCATCATCTGTTATCATGGCGGCAGAGCCTGCAACAGTTTTTCCAAGATGCTATCAGTTATTATGCTTCCTCCTCTTCTTTAGTTCTGGCCTATGGTTTTGGTGCTTGGCAAGAAACAGGCACTATGTCACCAATTGAAATGGAGCGTGCATTAACTTGCAATCTACAACTATTACAAAATTTTTATTTTATTTTGTAGTAAAGAGTAACGAAGATGTTTAGGGGAAATATATCCAAATAAAAGTTTAAATTTTATTTAGGAAATTTAGTGGAGTAAAAGTAAAGGTTTCCAGAAATATAAAAAACAAAGTAAAATACAGATACGTTCAAATTCTACTCAAATATAGTAACAAAGTATTTGTACTTTGTTAAATACTTTGTTACATTACAACACTGGGGCGGTGGATGTTTCAAACAAACACAGGACATTCACACAGGAGAACCGGTGTATGTCCCCTCGAGTTTTATTGCCTTGAGTTTATTTTTTTAACTTAATGGAACAACATTTAAATAGGACATTTTTGCTAACATACCAGCCAAGTGAACTAGATAAAAGCTCAATGCTGGGTGTTTATTTTGGGATTTTTTTGCCTAGTCAAAAATAATGGATGTTACTTTAAAGTTAGTTGTTCAACGACAGATTCAATTGTTGCACCACGGTTTATGTGCTGATAAAAAAAAATGTAAAAGAATGGAACAGGACTGAACCTTTACTGGGACAATGCACAACGAAAAATGTGTTGACATTTCCCTAATAAGACAGCTTGTGACAGATTTAGATTTAGTTTAACCAAACATTTCCTGGAATGGCTTATTCAATTAAGGCAACTCAAGGAAGTCTGCAGAGTACAAAAAAAGGCCTTTAACATAACAGCATGCAATGTCTGATCTTACTTATACATGGTATTATAGCCGCTGCTGTGTGGGAACCATAGACTGTATAATAATAATCAACAAACCGTCCGGGCCTGAAAAGTGAAGCCTTAAACCTGCATTGTATCTAATATCTAGCAGCTGCAAAAAGAACTCAGAATCTATTGAAGTCCATGGGAAAATGACCCTATTTCCCCACTTAATTCATTATCTCAATAAACATTTTTATAAAAAGTACGTAAAAACATGTCAGAGTGTATTACCAGATAAAAGGTGAGCCGGCGAACAGGGCACCACGAGCAAAAAGTGAGTGTCATGCAGCGACAACAGTTAAAGGGTAAATTATACTAGCCGCAGCCAAGCTGGCGCATCCAAATGTGACGTCATGGGACTGCCGTGAGTATCTATGCTCGCGCGTGGTGGTTGCGACACTAGTTGCAGTCTTCTCCTGAACAGCGGTGACGCTAAGGAGCAAAGGCTACCGATGTTGCTCTTTCTAAGGACTAGAAGAAGAAGAAAAAGATAAACAACGGCAGAACAGGCAGCAGAATTGACATCAATGCTTCGATTTGATTCAATGAGCTACTTGATGGGATCAAGCCTTTCATTCACCATAAAATAACTCATTTTAACCCAGTAAGTTTACAAGTTTACTCGGAGAGTCCTGGCATCCGGTTCATGCTTCCTGTTTCCTCTTTGTCGCGCGCCGCTGAAAAAAATAGACTGGTGCGCACCCTCTGCTCGCACGCTGAAAATCGGACGCGCCGCCAGGAAATTACATAATTTTTATGTCACGACAGCGCGCGCCACCTCCAAAGCGTCAAGCATAAATTACGTTTAAGTTTAGGCACCAAAACGACTAGTTAACTTTAAGAAAAAGATTGCGGTTTGGATTAAAACACTCCAAAGGAACACGCATTTCCTGGGTGAAAGTCTGTTGTTCTCTGACGCTGAATGACGCTGTGTTCTCATACAGCAGCAGTCAGTCAAAACATGGAATGCTTAAAATGACAGTGCATTACTTTACGTAGCTTTTGTACGCATGGTTCATGAGAACAGCCTGCGTCACGGATCGTTGGCACTAATTTGTTCATGTAAAATACACCTGGCAACATTTTAAAACTGTTCTTATGGTGGTGTTACAAAAATTAGACAACTAAATCCCAAAGTTGTTTCTATAACTATCTCTTCACTGAGCATTTAATCCCACTACATCATCACTTGGGTGAGGCAATATGTATAGGTATTCACAAGGTATATGAGAGCCTTCAGGTTTACTTTCTTTGTTCTGCTCAAGAATGACTACCAAGCTTTACTAAAATAATATTAAACTTTCCTGAATAAGATAACCGTGGAGTAATATTCACAGCACATAATAAAACAGAGACATTTTATTGTAGATACGTATGCTGTAGGTCGTTGTTAAAGAAATATCCAGCATTTATCTATTTCTGTATTTCTTTATTTCAGTGTAACAAAATATGTTTTGTGTACTGCAACCATGTCACCTTCATCCATCAAAGCCAAGCAGAAGATATGACTTTAGCCAGCTGCAGGTGTGACTAATTATATGAACAATGGCTCTGCCAGGAACTGGCACAACGATCTTAACTAATAGCACCTGTGCATTTCTTGCTTGACATGTCAAAAGGTCTGCAGTTTGCCAGTTGCAGTTTTTACGTCTGGTGGCAAAGAAGACAAAACTCGAAGAATGTCATCCATTTATAGTAGTAATTCATTAATATGAAACAGGTGTCAAAATGTAAATGTGGAGCTTTGGAAACAATATAGGAGCAATAATTTGGTGGATTACGTGGGAAGGTAGACGTTTGTGTCAGTGACCTTAAATGGATTTGTGAAAACAAAAGTTGCCATTGTTTTCAAAAATCTGGATCCATAACCATGCAGTTGATAAAATCATCTCCACCTTCGGAAATCATCTTGGGATAAATAGTAAAAAATAAACAGCTACACAAAATGAACGATGTTTAACCCTGTGAGTGTGCATGATATAGTCAGTGATCAATCAGTCTAAATCAGATGGATCTGTTTATTTAATTGTGCATGAATTGCTAAAATAAATATTTCAGTAGTAGATACATATTTTATTAAGACTGAGCTTTACTGGTGCTCAGTGTGGCTGTATTCTTTTTTTATTGAAGGGGTTTAAACTTACCTTTTATCTTTATTTGCACAGTTATAAAATGCAAAAACACAATGATTGAAGTCAGCTATGCTAAATACAGACATCTCAGCCTAAAACAGATCAATCAAACAAGCCATAAAATTAACAATATTTTTTATTTTGTTCATCGTGGGGCTTCCCATCACATAGATTAATTTGCATTATTCAGGAACGCAGCAGTAGCTTTCTATAATATTGAGCAACTTAAATCATGCAATGACAGTTCACGTCCTATAAGTCATTGCCGAAAAGTTGTTGCATGCACACATGGCTTCATGCCAGAGCTACATTGTGATCTCATCTGAAAGTGTTATTATTAATATCCCAAACTCTACAAAGATGATCTGCCACAAAAAAGGTTCCACTTTCTAAAACACAACTCATGGTTTTTGTTGCCATCCAACCAGAAAAGGTAATTGTAAATTAAGGACATGTTTACCAGAATGTTAATCATCATAAGTATTTTTTCTTTAGCGAGACCCTTAAATCTGGCTGTTCCTGTAGCTAATGGCAGTGCACCTGAATGCAAATGTGTTTAAAGATCTTTGACTTTTTGTTAAAGATCTGGTCACAACTCTTATAGTAAGTCTGATCTAAAACAATAGTTACGTGTCCAGACATTTAAACCGGTTTTACTTGCTGTAATCCTTCCTCCTGTTCCGATTGGCTTGAGGCACTTTCAGTGGAATTGAACTGTGAGCCTTAACTATAGAAAGATTGGTACACGCCACAACAGATTTTTATTTGCGTAGAAAATAAACTAATATATTATTATTATTATTATTATTATTATTATTATTATTATTATTATTATTATTATTATAATATAATTCTTTTTTTACCCTCATTGTCTGCCTTCATTATTTGAGATCAGATTCCATACCAGTCATAGTTTTAGTGAAGTTGTAGTTTACTTCCAAACAACTTTGAAGAAGCCTATTATAGTAGTTTCTCTCTCTCCACTTGTTTTGATGTATGCCTTGTCCTGCAACCAGTGTCAAATTATTCCAATATTAAGTGCACTGCATATCGCACATCTGCATTATGTAATTGAGCATACATTGTCTTGTTTATCAGCTCTATATGTATGTAAAACATGTTATCTTTCATGCATCAGATTGCTGATCAAGTATTCAGATGCCTATTCCTATGTTTATATACGTAACACATACACTTTGTGGCGGAAAGTCTACTACATAGGTTGAGATCTGAAGTAAGGTTTCACTCAACAACGTCTTTTAAGTATTTATTCTTTGTGCAAAGAAGGTTCAGTTCATCATGAGAGTCTGAGAGAATGAACAAAGAATCTTGGAGAATCACTTGGTTATTAACCCTTTAACAAGCTGACAGCACTGGGGATGGGGTAAAATTAACAGCCCTGACAAGGGTGGGGGTGAATTACTAGCCCTTCTGACTATCAGCCCATCTGACCACTGACATCTGACCTCCAAATCTGGGAAAGAAAAGGGAGGTAGAGAAAGGTCAGTCTCTGCACTTTAGATAAACAGAAGAGCATAACGTTAGGCTATCAGGGTCCATACATCATGACAGGGGTAAAGAGTTCACGTAGCTTAAAATGAAATATAAGTCAATAATCAGATATGTTTATAATCAGACATGTAATTTTCCATTACAACTTAAAGTACCAATGACGAAAGAATCTAGCTGTGTGGGTTGAACCGACTACACACACACTCCATAACAAGCTGCAGTGTAAAAAAACATCCCAGTTTCCTCTTTTATGTAAAAGGGTCCCTCAGCAGATGTGGGTCTGTTCGTTTGATGAATTATGTTTTCTAGCTACTGTGACTGGGGAGCATAGTAATTTGTCCGTTACCTTCAAGCCGTTGCCAAATGAGTTGCTACTAAGATAATTAAGACTATCAGCTCCAAACAACTCTCTCTGTATTTCTCAGTATGGCTATGTTCAGAAGATTGTCGTCCGGTGACTTTGCCGCGCAGAAGCTCAAGTGAAGAGTCCATCATGTTTTTTTTATCCTCCGTGTCCTCTTTGGGTACTAGCAACTGCGTGGAAGAGGGCTGGGGGTGCTTGCGCGATCACGGAAGGCTTGTATCATGTGGAAGCGCCAACAGTGTTGTTGTCATTACTTAGAATTCCTCAAACTACGCACTATAGCTTTAAGTAGTTGATCTATTAGTATTTCATTTAAATGTGTCTCTCTAGTCACATCAATTCTGGAATCAAAACCTGAGATGGTTACTGCTACTCTGCTAAGCTATACCTTTAGCAGGAACTAAGCTAGGTTTTCTTTTTCCATCATGAGTGGATTTAGCTACTGCCTGTCTTAGTTATGTGGAATAACAACTAGAAATACCAAGATGTCTACTTGTGATGTTTTTATTATACATACTGTTTAGTTGGCTATTTGTCTCTGGCAAAGTGCAGTACTGCAACCTAGGCAGCAATGCAAGCATAATACATTTTACTGAAATTATACATTAAGATGGCATAGTATTGTTTTCATAGTAGATTGAACAGAAATAAAAAAAATTTTACCAATTACTGTGTTTTGGCTTAGTGTATTGATTTTACACTAGAACATAGAATATCCATATAATCAGTTGCAACACATCTCCCAACATACTCTTACTGTACTTATGAAAGGAGTCATAACTTAAATAAATTGAACAGGACTCAGCAAAAATTCTTGTTTTACAAAGAAAGTCTCAACATAAGGTTTACCTTATCTGTTTATAATGTTCGGTCGCTGACATGGAACCCCTAACCCTAATATAACACATGCACATATAACAACTCTATCCACTAAGATGTGTTTGAAAGATTTAGAAAACAACAAATACGCTTTTTTGTGTTTTTTTTTAAGGTTCGAGCTTAGCTGTAATTTATTTGTTGTTTCATGAGTACACGGAAGTAATCTGAACTGCCTGACTATCTTCTATCAGACATACCTGTCTGAGGCGTGGCTCCTGTATGTTTTCTTCTAAATACACTTTGTTTTCATTGTCTTTTAAATGAGAACATCCGTCACAATGCATACCTGCAATTTTGAAATGGAGGCATGCATGTGTGGGTGGAGTGTAAAAACAACTGTGAAGCACATTCACACTCAAGCTCATTCTTAGCATTATCAGATGGAAAACCAGTGTACCAGAAAATGGAATATAGCACAATGGTATTTATCATTTTAGTATTGACATTGGTCTGACATCTTTAGATGTACATGCGTACGTGCAGCAGTGCTGTGCAGTGGATACAACCGGTTTCAAGGGTTTATGAAAACAAAGACTGAGCTGCTGTTTGTGATAGTTAGTTGGTAGTTGCACTGGTGCTCTTTATTAACAGCAAATTATACGGAAAGAAATTAGTCTCAATACTAGCAACAAATGCATATTTCGTGAAACACAAATAAAAACGAGTCACAAATATGTATGATTTCTGATGTTCACAAATGTATTTCATATTCAATAAACAAATGCCAATCAATTTAATGTGTAACAATTTT
>CM042442.1:27121790-27184290 GCA_023631565.1 Gymnocephalus cernua
ATCAGTTTAGTTTTATTGAACGTTTGCACGGAATTGGTCGTAACACAAGTATAGTAAATTGTGTGCTTTATGGTTCTTCAGCCCTTTTAATCTACCAGAGGTTTTCAAGTGTGACTTCCTGATGCTAATACTACAGTGGTTAAAGTGTTGAAGGTTTGTTACTTCACCACACAGTGGAGCTGTGGCTCAGCTTTCATATTGCTTTGCCTGCACTGAAATACCTGTGACATGACATAAAGGTCAGGCTGATTATGGCATTTATTATTCTGCATGTTTAATCTTAAAATTAAAAGCTACTAGCCATATTTGTGCATGGATTTATATTTGATACTGTGTCCTGTATATGTTGTCAGTAATTATACGTAGGCAACAAACAAATGTGTCAACCAAGGAGAGGGTTCTTGCAGTTCATGTTGCTGATTTTATTTTCTGGTCATAGATAACATTTTTCATTTCTGCCATGTTTCTGCCCCAGCATCCATAGAAGACTGACTCCATTGCATAGGAAATGAAGAGCGATTTTGGATTTACTTTGTAGTTATGTTTTTTCAAATCAACAGACCTTGTCATATTTGTAATGGAACTTTTTACTGACAACATGGTTGAACCTCACTTTTGTTCTATTGCAACATCTATAAAAGCAAAAGCAAAATCCTGCTGCTTGCTCTGCTTCCCTTCCGCAAGTCAACGGGAAGGTAAATTATAATTTCAGAGGCAAATGTTTAGATTGACAATAGATATGTTTGGTGAACTGCTGCAAAGGTCATGCCAAAGAGGGACTCCAAATGTCAAACACCCGTCTCTGAAGTTTAAGCTTTTGTAAGATCGGAGGTATTGATATTCTTTTTCAGACATGAAAATGTCATTACTGATATTTTGATGCGGAATATGCGTTGGCTTCTCTGATAATGGTAATTGAGCATTGATGGATGTCTGTGGAAGATATGAACTGTGTGTGTGTGTGTGTGTGTGTGTGTGTGTGTGTGTGTGTGTGTGTGTGTGTGTGTGTGTGTGTGTGTGTGTGTGTGTGTGTGTGTGTGTGTGTGTGTGTGTGTGTGTGTGTTTTATTTTGAGCAAATACCCCTGACCTTTTTTGCCCTTAGTGCCCTTTCAAACCAAGATCGAATTTCTAAGAGTGAACCACCAGACACTATAAACCAAAAGGGGCATATTAACAGTTAGGAGGACATTTATAATGTAGCAAATGTCACTTGCATGCCAGTGAGTGTCTAAGGCAAGCTTCTTCACCATGTGAAACCACACCAATAAAAGAGCGTTCTTTTTAGTTTTTCACTTGACAATATACCAGTTTTTCTTTTGGTAATATAAGGGCTTCCCTAATTGGGGTAATGGTACAGTCATCCATACGGTAAAAATGACAAACACAGGTTAATTGGTGCTGACCATCTCATGCCAATTTTGAAACCCTCTGTTATGATAACAACATCCTGAGCCAGGAAAGCTGAAAGAAATCTTAAATTAGGCCCATAAATAGCCAACAAGTGGGCTCTTCTCAGTTTTCTAATTTGCCTACTTGTGTCCTCCGTCATCCTGCATGTGACCTGGAAATCAATCTCAGTGCACCATCTTAAAGGATGTCTCAATTCCTAAAATGTATCTTGAGGAGAGAGGAAGCTTGCCGGAGGAGCTATGAGCAAGGATGTTCAGTATCCTTTTCGGCACCTGTGGCATAAAAAAAAGGTGTGACGCACAGCTCCATTATACAAACCATGGCAGCTGTGTGCCTCGACTCCTCTCTCCTCGTGTCTCTTCCTTGCCTCCTACATAAGCATCTCAGGTTGGAGGGAGTAAGAAGGAGAGGAGGCGAGGAAAGGAATCAAGCATGTATAAACTGAGAAATGAGAAGAAGAGGGGAGAGTATGGTTGCAGAAGAGGGAATGCAACCTTTGTGCACCAGGAGCATGCTGGGAAACAAGGGAAGCAGTCTGGTTTGGAAGAGATACATGCTGTTGAAGTTCCAAATCCATGTTTTTGGACATAACTATTTGCAAATTGTTCTGAAAAAATGTGTACGAAAAAAATTCTGGTGTGTTTCAATCCTTCATTCTCTGTGTCTGTGTCGGAGAGGGGCGAGTTGCCACATCCTTTGCTGTCTGCCACCGTGTCCTTTTTGATGTTACCACAAAGGGGCGACGAGTCAGAAAGTTTCAAACGTTCTACACATTAGGGATTTATGAAATGCCCCATAGACAGCACATGGCATCCATGGCAGGATGTGGTAAGTGGTGACAGCAGAACAGAGTTCCCTGGAGCCCTTAGTTGTCCTGGATGGAACTGTCAGAAGAAGTCAGATTAGGTCTTCTTGGAATTTGTGGAAGCTACTCCAAAAATCTAAGCAACAGTTTACACACATTTCCATATACAAAATAAACTCCAGTGCTGTTAAAGGAATAGTTCGTAATTTCCTAAAATGTGGAACCATCCCTTAAAAGTCAAGGACTACCTTAAAATGGCTTTCAAATGTATTTGTTATTACTCTTTTTTTGATTGAATAATGGCAGTTTAAAAGGCTTATTTGTGGATTTTCAGCTTGTCCACTGCAGATAATTAGTTTGTTTTATGACATTTAAAAAGAACATACTAGTTGTATAGCCTGAAGTACATCATGTTCCTGACAATATGTGTGTAAAGGCATTTCTCCCACATATTATATATGCAATGTAGAAATAAATGAATAGTGAATATTAAGCTCATTGCAAGTCAGACAGATAAATAGGATCACACTCTTTAATCAGGCAAACATCAGGAAACACTTGCAATAAGGTGTTCAAGTGGTGGGAAGACACAGGAAGACAAGTTATAACAATTTAAAAAATCTAATACAAATGTGACAATTGTATTGATTTATAAGACATGTCCAAATGGGTGTGAAGAACATGTAGCTCTATAACTCAGGAGCCTTGCAGTGGTGGCATTGCACTTCTTAGACATAAAAAAAAGTAGTAGAAAAAGGAAGAGTGTAACTGTTGATTTGAAGATTTCGTCCATCTTAAACAGAAATTAACAAGACACCTTTTAAAAACCTCTGCAACTGTCTTTTGTGTGGCTTTTTCTGTGAGCTGATATATTTATTTTGCCAGAAACACAGCTTGAAGGAAATAGTTATGTACTTCAAACAGAAAATGAAAGAGCTGACTGGAGTGAAAATTAATTCAGAAAAGCGTGTGCCATAATTTCATGAGAAACTCTTCTCTATGATGAGATGTCACAAGGATAGATGTCTTCATGATTATTGATGGATGGCTTATGCTATCCAAAAGCTAAAGCTAGTTAAAGAGATGTGTGAAGAACACCAAAATGTATCATTGTTAGGCAAAAATCTACTGCAAGACAGTTGTAAAAAGAAATTCAGCTGGTAGATCAGCACACCCACCACTGCACCCAAGAAGGGTGCACATATGGGCACAAAGAACCAGAAGGTGTTTGCTCTGGAAGAGAATAAATGGAGAGAACTGTAATGCATGTTGTCATTTTAAATATTTCATGCCTTTACCTAGCAGGCCTAAATAAAATATGAGTGCATAGAAAGCATGTCAATATTGAAACATACTAATTTTAATTTGATTAAAGGGGCACTCAACTAATCTAACGCCGGCAGTTCCGTTTTTATTTGTCATTAGATACTACAATACAATTATGTGTGAAGCGTGTTTTTTTATTATATTTGCTTAATTGACAGGTGTCCCAAAATATCAGTCAGCCTCGGTGGTTGCTGCTCGCCATGTCCCTCCTCTACTCCCTCTACTTTGAGTATATTAGAATGTACTTGCTCCAGTAACTGACAAAAGTGTAGCAAGTGATAAACTTGCATCCAATCTTCTTTAGATCTCCTGAGCCTCCTATGGGTGATGTCACTGTTACCTACAGTTCAGATCTGTTTTTACGTAGTCCAAAATAGTTCTGTGCTCACGTGAAAACCTCTTGACCCCAGACGGCTAGAGCCGTGAAGATGCGTGGCCCCAGGTCCCTGGCTCGGTTGACAGCATAGCCAGAGTTGAAGCCCATTGACAGGCCGATGACCAACACCACAAAGCCTACAGTGAAGGGCTCAGACCTCTGGGGACTGGATTGTTGTGTGGATCAGCTATGGCCACGATCAATGCAGCTGTTCCAATAATCTGAGTAACAGTTCAGAATGATCTATTAACGCTTTTTGTTCACATCAAGTTAATGCAATCTTTAATTATTTTCAATAATAAGACAATGTAGTCCTGCTGATGCATGAACAAGCTAAATAGTCTTCAAAACAGCTTCTTGATATGTCTTCGTGGAGATGTTAACAATCTCTTTTTAATCAGACAAACTACTTTGCAAATTAGTTTCCCTTGTGATTCCTGAGATATGTTTCATCACCTTTAAGAAGCTGTGATATTTACAGTGGATTAGTTCTGACAATGTTCACAAGCTGTCAAACTTTCTTGAATAGAAATAAATGAGAAATCTTACAATCGTGTCAACTTTTTCATCAGAAAACAGCACTTCATAGACCTTCCACTGTCCACTAATGTATTCTCACATCAATGGATAGCAGAAGCACCACAAAGAGCAACGGGACATTTTCTTCAATTGGCATTGTTGCATAATGACAGGGCCGGACTTAAGACCACTCCGTTTCACAGCATATGTGCACAGTAGAAATGGTATAGAATACTCCACATGCTGTGGCATGTCAAGATCTGTTTGAGTGCTCCGGCAGCGGGGCTGGCTGGTGGCCACCCTGGCCAGCAGGTTCCATGTTTACTGCAGTTCTTGTGAAATTGCATTGCTGACACCAGCACAGAGGACATACTGTTTCAGTGTCAACAGGGGTCTTGAAAAGGTAAACTGGAAAAAAAAACAGTCAACAGAAGAGGAGAAGCTGTGGAGTAAGTGAGTGTGAGTTTACATGAAAATATAACGGTGTATATTTCCAAAAATGTAATATTATATTATTTGTTGATGGTTGTTAGGCATGGTTAGCATACAGCTGTTAATGGTCTTCTCAACTGTTTGGTAGAGCACACATAATATGAGCAAATTGCGAAGGCAAAAGCTCCTTGCATATTGTTCTTGCATATGTTTTCTGGAGTTTCTGTCTGTTTAGACAACTTATCAAACAACTACTCAGACCTCTGTTAAGAATGTCGCTCACACCTTTTGTAGGAATGTTAGACTATATCCTTCGCGTTCCACTTACGGGATTGCTCCGGTGCTGCAGCAAATTCTGCCGGATGCATGTATTTTCCATTTCCGTTTGTGTTGGAATTTTAAATTCGGTGGATTTATTGTTGACTGCTCCTCAGATCTCTGCAGGGTAAATTGAGACAGCTAGCTAGACTATCTGTCCAATCTGAGTTTTCTCTTGCACGACTATTTGCAGCGGCTCTGTGCAGAGTTTAGCACTACCCATGACGATTCTGATTGGTTTAAAAAAATGCCATTAAACCAGAGCACGTTTTCCTCCTATCCCCGAATGCTATGTGGAGTAGCCAGACCCTCCTCTACCACTCTTTAGAGGAGTGTCTGGTAAAGCGAGACTATAGGAATGTTAACTCTTTTGAGACATATACTTGTAGCCATCAGCAGCAGGATTATGTGAGTTGCATCTGCAGTGTCCAGATTGTTGATGCACAGCGCATATTTTTACACACTTGCAGGGTGCCTTCATTAATTATTTGAATTTTTTGACAGAGCAGGAACCTAATTGACCTTCCTTTTTCACACACTTACAAGCGGTTCCACACAGATTCCAAGTTTAGACAATCAGATGAAATGAATAGTGACACTGTCCTGCTCATTACACCGACTGCTGCTTCTTAAAAAACTTAAAGAGGATGAGAGGAGCCGATGTGATGTGATTGGCTATTACAGGAGTGCCAGATTTCCATGCAGTATCTTCTGAGCAATAATAATTTGGGGCTTCAGCAGTGGAGCCATGCAAGTCCTATGTCCTGCTATAGCTACAGTCCACTTCACCTCAGCCATGCTTTTCAATCATCCTTCTCTTACAAATTTCAGTTTGAGTCAAGTGCGTTCAGCTCCACCAGCCATGAATCATTGTGACCTCAAGTATCTAAGTCTGTGATTGTGTTCTTTTCTACTTGAACATGTGACATTGAGGCCTAATACAACAGACAATGGACACTGATGGAAAATGAATGTATGTGCTACAGCACTTGTGCAGTACTTCCACTGGAGTGTATGGCCTCTGAGTAGAAGTTCTACACTTAAGAAATCAAGTCACTGTTACCTGATCAAAGAACCCATTAACCAGGGTGAGATGTCTGGATGGATAGGTGGCAAAAATCCCAGCTGTGGCATTCTTCCCCAGCACAATGAGCTCCCCCTGGCCAAAGTCCCGCAGTGCATCTGGTGGAAGAACATACAAATCACTTAACATTTCTTTTCTTTAAGAAAATGTAACCTTTTTATAATTAGTTATGTATTCTAATAGCCCAAGAAAGAAAGTTTTCACTTATCTAGTGAAATATCTTAACATGTACTTAATGGATTGGTACAACATTTTGTAGACATTCATGGTTTCCAGACACTGTATCCTAATGACTTTTTCTCTAGAACCATCTTCATCATGAGGTTGACATTTATGTTTTTTTTTTTTTTTTTGGGGGGGGGGGGGGGGGGGGGGGCATCTTATTCCTTTATTAGATTGTACGAGTAGAAATATGACAAGAGACGAGGGGGAGAGAGAGAGAGAGAGAGAGAGAGATGCAACAAAGGTCAGACCCAGAACACAATTACATTTTTGTTAGCATTCAATATCACTAGGTGAAGAATAAGTGTGTTAATTAATCCCATGTGTAAGAGATTCACTAGAAACCCACCAAATGGGTTGCAAATTTGGTCAAAAAGGTCAAAGTATAGATACTCATTTGTTCACTAACGTGTTTCCTCAGAGAATTTTTGGCTTTGTTCCAAGTGTCAGGCAGGTAGCTAGTCTGGGTAAAGTGATTTGATTTCGCCCTGCAGCTCAGGCTGGAAACCTGTACGTTTATCTATCTATCTATCCTACAAACTTGCGGGAACCAATCACAAACTGTCTTATGCACCTGGTGCGCTATTGGCGGGTTTAACACGATGACGATAGAGAAGCAACCAAGCAGCTTTTTGTTTACATTCAACAAGCTGGCCACCGAAGTGCATCAACCCGTTGATGCCGCTGTCGCTGCTACGTCACCCGGATCGTTGATCTGATTGGTTGAAGGACTATCCAATTGCGTACATTTTGACAATTGAGTCATTTGAACTATGCCCTTTGATCATGCCTCTTGTGCAGAGAAAATACAGAGCAAACTCCCCAGACTAATGTTCAATCTTGAAATATTGAGCTTGGTCTGGTGATAGTCAGACTAGCAGGTAGCTACAGCAGGTTGTACATTTTTAATTGTCACCACCAAGCTGCTGTATACTGAAGGAAATCAAAGGTTCAAAATTGTCCTGGCCCTCGGGTCTATCCATCTTGTATTTCCTTTTTTTCATTAATCTGATTATTCCTCTTCAGTTTCACGTACCAAAATACATTTCAAATACAATCGCTGCACCCAGGAAGGCTCCGAGAGTCTGGCAGAGAAAGAACAGCGGGAACTTCCTCCAGGGCTCTCTCCCAAGTAAACACATTGAAAAGGTCACAGCTGGGTTTAGATGACCACCTAATAATGAGAAAAAATATAGAAGTCTTGGTATATTTTCATACATATATATGTACATTCAGATTGTGATTTTTTTAACATGGGAAAACAAACACATGGAGGCTGTTTTATCTCTACTGCATAGACCCCCCCCCCCCCCCCCCCCATTTTCTCAGTGAGACGGAAGGGCATTGTAAGCCTACTGTATATTCATTATTTGCGGTCTCAGTAAAGTCTTGTTGGGATGGCAGGTCTCTGTGACACAAATTAAATTGGAGGGGATGAAAAGATGCAGAAAAGTATCCCTTTTTCCACCCTTAAAGGGGAAAATAACTGCTCTGATGGCACACTCATGTGGGTGCCTCACTTCTATTCACACCTTAATCGTGTCAGGGTAGGAGCTATCTAATTATAAGAGCTTATTTTCTGAGCTGCCATGTGTGTTAGAGGGGACAGCCTCATTATAAAGGCATTGAAGAAGTGAGTATGAGTGACCTGCGGAACCCTTTATAGTGTTGCTGCTTCTGACAGAGGATACTATTGGATTGAGGACTGACTCTCTCACTTTCCTTTCAATTACAGACCACACAGTTTTGAAGTTCAGGGGTAAGTGCCCCCTCCTGCTGTGTGTGTCTCTTTTAAACTTTATATTCCTCCGTCCACGGCTTCCTGTTCTGCTTCCCCCGCTGCCTTTAGCTGTCAAAGCATTGTTATTATACCTAATTAGGAAACATATGTTTCATATGTTATTATGGGCTATGTTGGAACAAATATGTATAATAATAACACTGAGAGAGATTACAAAAAAACCTCCAATAAGAGAAATCCAAATAGACTTTTTGGGGATTTGGGAGGAGTAATGCTGCGTAAAAAGTGCTGTTGCAGATATGGGTATATTGTACAAAAACATGTTTTATAGCTAAGGTCACAAACAGAAGTAATGTGTCACTTTCTCTAGCGGACTTCTGAAACATGTCTTCACTTCAAGATCACGTCTATAACCAATAATCATAAAACTGGGGAAAGCCACGAAGTATCAAGGTGATAAAATGTTAAGTGTGTTTTATTAGCTGTTAAGGAGGGCTTGGGGTCACGAAGAAGAAGCAAAGAAGATTTTTAAGAAAACAATGAAGCACCTGTAACCCTTAAAGCAGTGGTTCTCAAACTTTTTGACATCAAGGACCCCCAAACTGACACAAATAAGACCATGGAACCCCCATTTGATTAGTTTTTTAATCTGATAGGATTTTTGCTTTTAGATGTTTTATTACAGAAAGTCTATGAAAGCCATGACCAAAATAGTCATTTGCTGGTGACCCCCTCAAACACCCTCAAGGATCCCTGGGGATCCCCAGACCCCACTTTGTGAATGCCTTAAAGCACAGTACGGCATATCCTCACCTGAGATCTGTCCACTCACAAGGATGCCCAATGTTGCAGCAAAACCAAAAGCAAAGTTGACGGTGAGGAACGTGCCATGGGAGCCGCCGCTTAGCACCTGCTGTGCTACTGCACTACAGCCAAACATCTGGATAGAGGAGAGGGTCACACCTCAGACAAACAACGTGGAATTATATATACTTACCTTAAATGCCTTTTTAACAATTCCTTACCACACTATGGTTTTGCGGCATCCATCCAGACATAAGCAGTGAAGTTGAAAAAGACAAACCCTAAGATTAGTTTTTTTGTTGTTGTAGACGGACAGTAGTAGAAAAACTTCAAAGAGAATAATACAGCCCCACAGTGGCCTGACCTCGAATCAGGTGTCTAGCTGAGTCTTGCTTTTCGTCGTATCCAGGGTGTGTCTCACTGACCCCAGAGGTCATGTGTATGTTACGGTCGGGGCTTTGTGTGGGACTATTGAAACCGACAACAATCT
Source organism: Gymnocephalus cernua (assembly GCA_023631565.1). Lineage (NCBI taxonomy): Eukaryota > Metazoa > Chordata > Actinopteri > Perciformes > Percidae > Gymnocephalus > Gymnocephalus cernua. The sequence continues at coordinate 27,131,319 of CM042442.1, forward strand.
GAGTCCACCTGCAGAGCCTTCATCCGCGGAGGGCCAGCAAGACCACCGAGGGGACCGGACTGCCAGGAGAGTGAAAGGTCTCCTGGAATTAACAGATCAGTCACAGCTGGGGAGTAGAATAACAAATGACCTGGCGTTTCACCACTGGTGCCCTCTCCTGATATTTTTGTTGTCGGTGGGCTACCATGAGACACAGAGGGACTGCAGGTTGTTTTGCACCAGCTAAAAAACATTTAGTTTAACATTTTGGAAGAATCTTGCGGCTTCCTGGTGTGTTGTAATATGTTCCATTGGGGACTACAGATGAAGTCTTGTATCATTAGCAAAGAATATGGATATAAAATATTATAGTTTTGTGTGTAATTTCAGTACAAAGAATGAAATAACAGGAGACTTAGGTGCTAAAGTTCTTCTGAATATAGTTGAAATTATTGCTTCGCTTCAGTAAGAAAGGAGCAATTAAATGAGAAGAGAGCATCAGTTTGACTTTCTTTTTACCTTTTAGCACTACTGTAAAAGTTGCCTTTGAACACCACATTAGTCTTGCAGAAAACACCTGGAGAACCTAACCCAAAAACCAAATTATTAGCTATTTTGTCATTTAACAACTAACACAACTGAACTTTTGCCAGACACGATAGCACCCTCACCTCTTTCTCTACACAAACATGTTGAACGAGAAGGAGACAGAATCCCTTGGGGCATTTTTAAAAGATCTTTTTCCTCTTATCACATCAGCTTTCCAGTTCAAAGCAGCTGGTGGAAGGCTTCAGGCTGCCTCAGGGTATGTTCTTCGTGAGAAAATCTGGCAACCTGTTAACCATGTATTTGCTACATCTCGCATCTTTAATTGTTAGTTGGATTCATTGATTGGTTGGATCAAACAAATGGCTTGTTAGTTGTCATGCTCTTACTCCATAATGTACACCCTTTTACTCTTTTCACTTTTACTCTTTCACGTTTATGGTATAACACTGCAATATATATATATATATATATATATATATATATATATATATATATATATATATATATATATATATATATATATATATATATACTTTTGCAGAAATCTAGTTAAGAATTATTTTGTGGTGGTAGGGTTGTTTATTCACTAATATAGTCAACTAGAAACTATCCAAACTAGCTCACACTGAGTTCAGGTGTGATGATGAAAAAGGTGTGTTTACATTTTTATTTAGGTGAGAAAGAGGAAAAAAATATGAGGTGTGCAAATTGTTATGTTAACCATGCAGATATTTCAGATTCTTGTTTAAGCATAACCAAAGATATTTAAGTGTAACTAAAGGTTCATTTATTTCCCCCCAGTTCCTATAATTGCACAGCTTACATTCCCTTCTTATTTAATTTAATGGAATGGCAGCAGATAATAATCTGAAAAACATGTATTCAATTTTAAATTGAGTTAATAACCAGTTCATATTGAGTTATGTACACATTTAGCAATTTAGTCTATTATCCTTCTTTACTTGAACACAATGATCCACTCAGCATGCTGCAGGAGGGATGCAAACTATTCTGTACTCACCACCAGAATAAGGGTTCCGAGGTACTCTGCCAGGGCCTGGCGCAGGAGCACGTCGGATCTGAAAGGCCCCTGCCAATTTCTTTGTTTTCCCATGATGCACTTATTATAAGATTACCTTGAGGTAGGCTCTGTAGTCTAACAACGAATGTGAGTCAGTGACTGCACATCAGCTTTTAGGGGTCTCATAGGATCCCTCCCTTGCCACTCCTAAACCCATTTCCACCCATCTCTTCCTCACTGTTCTGTGGCTGCTGTTCTCCTGCTCTGACTTACTTTCAGCATTCCTCTCTCCACAGTGCAGCCAAATGTGAAAATAAAGATGTAAAGTTGTTCATTTAATCTGGAAGCTAACTGATGATTTTTCAGTTTTTTTTTGCCCTACTTTAAAATTATACCCAATTAAATATAAGTCTTTCTGTACATAATTGTGCACATTCATCAAGCAAATGACTCCATCCTGAGGGACATAAAATGGCGAAGGGCCTTTCCTAAACCGATCCCTCTTCACTTGCACTTCACAAGTCAACACTCGCAGCTGCGGAAGACACTCGACATAATAAGGGAGGAATGTAAAACAGGTAAACTGTGGGATGCACACAACACTCTAAGTAGGAAACATCTGTCACCATGGATACTGATAGATGCCGTGCTCAAGCAGCTGTTAGAGCTATATTGTGTGAGGTGTCACAGTAAATGAACTGAAGGATTGAGAGTCAATGTGGGCTTGAACTATTGTCCTTTACCTAATATGATTTTTAAAAAGTCTGTTTAAAGGAAAGGAGGGAGAGTGTTTTATAGTGAAGAGGCAGACACCATTTTTTGGGCTGGGACAAGAAAGATGGGCGGGTGTTTTGCACACTCATTGTTTTAATGACAATGTGCTAAAATGCCATCAGTCTGAGCAAATGACTGGGTTTTTCTAAACACAGTCAACAGCTTTCCCCCCAAATATTTACAGTTTTTTTTTTTTTTTTTTTTTTTTTTTTAAAGATTATTTTTTGGGGCTTTTCTCCCTTTATTTTTGAAAGTGGATAGATTATGAAAGGGGGGAGAGAGATGGGGGATGACACGCAGCAAAGGGCAGCACGTCGGATTCGAACTCTGCGCCGCCGCAGAACTCAGCCAACATGGGGCAAACGCTCTTACTGGGTGAGCTAGAGGTCGCCCCTATTTACAGTTTTTAATCCTTCCGTACCCTACTGTCTTTCATTAGTTGCACTGCTACTTGCGAAGCCTTCTTGGCATATTTCCACCTTTCCCACCTTTAAAGCTATCACCTTTAAAGCTACATTGTGTAAGAATTGCTCCCATCTAGCGGTGAAAATGTATATGACAACCAACTGAATTTAATTTTTTTAATATATTTCTCTGAGCAGCATGAACAATGCCAATGAAACTGAAATGATCTCTTAGTGTCTCCATCGTTTCCACACAGCTGTTCTAGTAGCTAGTCTGTGTTACAACTGCATGACGTGAGTTGTCTGCCAGGGAAATCGCGGCACATATGATTACGTTTATGTTACAAGGTAGACAATCCTTTTTCATCATTGACGCGAGGAAAAGTATCCTAGACGTCGTTCTAGCGTTATACACAACCATGCTATAGTTAGCCAAGCAAGTAGCAACTATAAAACTTCTAATTTACACAAATAGGCAGAATTACCTGTTGAGAAGAAAGCAGGCAACTTCGGCGTCCCTTTTAAAATCCTTGCTCCTCATCAGCTCTTTCCATCTTGGAAAAGGCACAACAATATTAACTTTGGTCACGTTGCTTTGCCTGTCACGTTGTCATTTTAATTTCCTCTGCGACTCAGTTACATGTCCTCGATAATAGACGCAACAAGCTCTCAAATCTGCCAGCGGTGAGTCGCAAATAATCTTCTCCCCCTCCCTCCCTGGCATACGTCACAGTCAGTGCCACTGAGTGAAAAGCGCAAAATGCGGAGCAGTATAGCCTGTATGTCCCTTACGGGCTACCGTATTTCAAGATGGCGCATGGCTATGGAGCGTCTACCCCAGTTCATGTAAGCGCAAATGTAAAATTTCAAGCCAAAAGGAATACTTGGAATTGATGGTGGTGGTCAATATTCATAAAAAAGGACAAGTTTATGAAGGGCAATACAGATTTTGATAATAAACAACTACAAATGTTACACACTTTAAGTCAGCATCGATTTGAGTGGAAGACTACAAGCAGCTCGAGGCTACATTAACAGCTGGCAAAACACATTTCTCTGATCAAACTGTCGGCTGTTGAGCAGCATTGTGGGTAATGTAGGTGCCAGATTTTGACAAGGAAGAAGAATGTATGAAATGAAAAAGATTATGTCTCTGATTTCATCGTTTTTGACTTTTAAACTGTCCAACGTGAGTCTGACTGTGTTATAGAAAAGTAATGCTAAATCAATGCAGCACAGTTTATATTGTTTTTGCTTGCATAGCACATAGTCCTAAATGAAGCTGTGCTCAAACTACCACAAACTAACTGACACCACAGCAAATAATCTGGCCATATACAGTGCATCGTGGTTATCTGTGGAGAAAATCAGGGCTGGTGATGATGAAGGTTGAGCATGACCTTTCTGCTAATTTGTTTTATTTAACAAAATGAAAATGTTGGACCTTTAGCTATCAAATTACCTTGTCTGTGTCAATCTATGAAGAAAGCAGGAATAAAGCGCAACGAGGTGTTTACTCAAAGATGTTTTCACCTTGCTGTAACATTCAACCACTTACCAGTGTGTGTGTGTGTGTGTGTGTGTGTGTGTGTGTGTGTGTGTGTGTGTTCAAGCTTGTCTTCAAGCAGGCTAATGCAACTGTTATCATTATCTCCAAGTGCAGAGCAATTAAGACGTTCACATCTCGTGCTTCGTTCAGCGTATTAGTGCGATGGGAATGGCCAGAGGAGAGAACTTTGATGGTTTATCTTAGAGGTTAGTTAAAATCAGGCTGACTCGCTGTTTCGGCACAATGCAGAAAACAACCTCCATGATAACCCTGATTAACATGTTTGTTCAAATACCAATGTATTTACAGATGGAGCTATTTGTCAAAGATTTTCCCTGACCACTGTTTTCACAATATGTTCTCTCTTGAGGCTGCCGCCTTTATTTTTTCTTTTTGTGTATTTTGTGCACCTTGCTGAGGAAGGAAGCTATCAGGGGCATATGAATATTTACCTAAAATTATTTCTTGAGACTTTTCAACAACTAAAGCAAAATGATATTCCCCTGACAGAACTTCAGTGAGCTGAAACCAAATGCTATTTTTTACTTATTTTCTTTTTAAATCCATGAGTTTGAATAGCAGACTCACAAAAATATATAACACACACACACACACACACACACACACATCGTCCTCCATCAGGGCATATAAGACACAGCGCGCCCCAACCAGCAGGCTGTCACTTCTACTAAAATGCTGGGTTGTTTCAGCTGTAGCCTCATGCGTGCAAGATAAATTGATTTTTAAAATAAAAATCACAGTGATGCTCACTCTGGTTACCCCAGTGAGGCTTCTGTCACACTGATTACAATTGTTTGTCTGATATTGACCTTTCACTACCAACCACAGTGAGGGCAGTGAGGGCAGGGTTAATTTTGTCTTTGCACACACATGCTGATTCATATTTTATATCTCTGAGCTGGATTCATAATCCATTATGTTGCGCTCTGTGTACAAAAATCACAATCATATATCGCTCTTCGTTAAACAAGGTGAGATATGTAAGAGACAAAGATGAATAGGTATGAGCTTATTATTTACATTGACATGATTATGCAGTGTCCTCCACAGCTTCCTCTGAATAAAATGAGTTTCCATTATCGGTGGATTGCATGAAAATTCACGGCTAATGCTAGGAGGTGCTCAGTGTGTGTGGACACAGTCAGGAGAGTGGCACTGCATTAGCATAACATCGATGTCAAGCTTACATTCCTGAATCGAGCTAATCAGTATTCCTCCTGTTATATTAGCGTGGCACTCAGAATCAAAAATATACAGGTATCTGGTAATATCACCAATCAGCCATGTCTATATATGCTGCTGTCACACTCCAATGGAATTTTAGAAAAGTATGAAAATGCACCTCTGCTGTCCACAAGGGTGAATCATAAACGAGCAAAGGCTGGAAAAAAAAGAGATGTACCGTAATGAGAGTGCACATTATCTCTGTTGTGAGTAGGACAGTGATTATGTGTCTTGTAGTATATCATGTAAGAGGCCCCACAAAATGTTCTGTATCCAGGTATGAATTCAGGTACTTTTTTTTTTACGGGGCTTTTTTGCCTCTTTAGTGATCCAAAGGGCATTTACTTTGCCGCTATCTTCTTTCACATGTTTCATTTGGAAAAGTAAATCAGTAGAAATGCTAATAAATGGCTTGAAGTGCCCATATTATGCTCATTTTAAGGTTCATAATTGTTATTTTTGTTGTACTATGCATTGCCGCAGCTCCTCTTTTCACCCTGTGTGTTCAGGTCTCTGTTTTAGCTACAGTGAGACATCTCACTTCTGTACCATCTTTGTTGGGAGTCACCATAGACATAAAAGAAATGGACCAACAGATCCTATTGCTCTGGACGGAGACAAGTGTAGTCTATTAGAAGCACTTTTCCGGTGATGGTTGAGCGTTATTGTGCAGCTGCAAACTGAGCTTGCCGCCGACGTAAGCAACATGTCTGAACATTGTAAGTCTTCTGGTAGCTGTGCCAAAAGAAATCTCAATCATTCCCAATCTTGCCTTAGACGGAGAGCGTAGGTATATGTAAGGAGATGACATAGGCACAGGCTAATTATTGCTAACTAAAATGATAGTTAACATTAGTAATTAAACTAAACAGCTAATGTAAGTCAAAACTGCCTGCGAGCTTCTCCTGTACTGTACGGTAATTCCTCTACTATGCGACAATAAGTCCCGTGGTTATGACACAATCGTTAGCCTATCTTTTGTAGATTATGGGGAACTTGTGTGTGTTGTAGCAGTGTTTTGCCGGCTTGCTAGCATGCTAGCGCTAGCATGATGTAGATGGCCCTGCCGATTTTGACCAGTTCACCCGGAGACTGAAGGCAGGAATCATTCAGAAATCTGTATCTCACTCAAAACAGCATGGATGTTTGTATGCATGTGGAAGCACCAAAGACATAAAATAACACCCCAAATCCAAGAAAAAGTGATTTTGTCGTAATATGGGTACTTTAAACTGACAGCAAACAACCAACTTCAATAGTATGATTATCCTTGATATAGCCACTGACAAGTGAAAACCATGTATCTCAGAATCAAAATCAGAAAAAGCTTTATTGCCAAGTACGCTTTTTACACATACAAGGAATTTGTTTTGGTGTTGTAGGTGCATGTCACACATTTTCTAAATATAAGGTTAAGAAAATCAAGTATTAGAATATAAACAATATAAGTATAAATATATATATATATATATATATATATATATATATATATATATATATATATATATATATATACGCAGTATGTATTAAAAATAAAGAAAATAAAAAGAGCAGTACAGCAGAGTAAGGACAGTAGCATCTATCTCTAGATTTGTTGATTTTTAAATTTTTCAGATAAACTGAAGAGTTCCTTTTCCTTGTTATCAAATATAGGTGGTACTAGGGATGTTTTTCTTAACTCACAGTTTTTCATGAGACAGTTACGAAAAATGATGGGGCAAAATCAACTGCCAAAGGAAAGATGATGTTTAAAAAAAGAAAGAAAAAAAGTGAAAACTCCTCCAGCTAATTCTGTATGCAGAAACACGCATGCTGAGATCCATCCCGTGCATATGCAGAACAGTAATGTCTCTCTGAGCTTTCAGCATGGACTAATAAAACCACTAGAGTGCCATGCTATGCTCTCTGTGGAGAAAAAGTATACTTCGCTCAGCATTGCTTGTTTGATTAGCACTTTCTCCGCCTCTCCTGACTCTTCATTATAAAGCTCTAAATGGACTTACAATAATATTTTCAATAATGTTTTATGTAAAGTTTAAATAAAATAAGCAGCACATTCACATATTCCCAGATCACTATTGCTGATTTATGATGCATAATGAATATAACATTTTATATAACTTGTAGAAGCAATGGCAGAAAGTGATGTGAAGAATATGACGGTAGTATGTTGGTGTTGAATCATAGTCCATGTAACACTGCCCAGAGGCACTTTACTGTATGTGGGGAAGTAAGTGACCAAATAATTCCCATTACTTTCCCATAGGCTGCACATTACAGTATGCATGACAATGATTTGGAATTAATCCTTGCACAGAAAGCAATGCGAGAATAACCTAAGACACGTATATTGCAGCTTGTAGAAATGCAAAGCAGCATATACTCATGAGACTCCTGAATCATCACTGCAACTCTTCTAAAGAGAGCATAGTGACCTTTTAAATATGCTGATGTCAGTTAATCACCATTCTGAAAAAGAGTAACATGCAGAATGTGATTAAAAAAAGAAAAACGGGGGTCACCCGATTGTAGGTGGTCACCATCCACTACCACACTGATAATACTTAGCATTTTACATGTTTTTACAACATGTGCACTTATTTATTATTGGAGGTCATAGTATTAGTGTTTTTTCTTAACCCATTTATTCCTACCCATATATGCCTACTTTTCGCCCCTAAGGGGATGGATTCATTTATTTGATTTTGCTTTGAATTGAATTAAAGTTCTAATATATATATATATATATATATATATATATATATATATATATATATATAGTTTTTAAAAAAAAATCCTGGAAAGGAGAAACATCCTCTCATGGCCAATTAAAAGAAATTAAGTTATATGATGTATCATGCATGATTTCTTATTCTATTATGTGATGTAGTAACAATGATTTATTTAATCTTTTTCACTTTGCTGTTGTTGCTAAATCATTTATATTTGGCTTGTTGCATAGTCTACATGTACGTATAATTTAAAAAACGCATTCATTTACAATGAAAGGCCAATACCCCAGCTTAATGTTTTACCACATACTAATTAAAATATGCTCATGTTGCCTGACCACGTCTCAGTAACAGAATGAATGGTATCTGAGTGATAATAAAAATCATTTTAATAATACAGACACAGAAGCATTTATACATATGCTTATTTGGTCTGTGGTTTATTGACTATTTTGTTACTATTTTGTTGAATGATCTGGAATATTTTAGTTACTGTGTCATCTTTTCTTTGATTTTTGTCTGGGTGGGTGGTAATGACAGAAGGGGGGGGGGTGTTCATGTTGCTAGTTGTTTTTTTTGTATTTTGTTGTATTTGTATTGTATTTTTGTCGCAAAAAATAATACAAATACAGATCCAAAAGCCTTGTGTTTTAGATAATAGCTGCTAAAATCGATGTGGGACACGCCCCCTTTAAAAAAAAACTCATTGTAATTAAATTCACCTCACTTGATATATCTTAATGAATAATACTAAGTCACCCTCCAAATCATATTAATTTCCTACAAACCCTGCGTGCCTTAAGGTCCCTCTAGCAGTCATACTGAGACCTGTGTAACAGCAGACAGCTCCTGCACAGCTTAAAGAATACCAGATAATGGTCACAACATTTCCAGGCTGCAAAGCATGCTGGGACAGAGCACGTCAAATGACACGTCAAGCCACTTTGCTGCCTAAAAGGATCAACAGCTACTTGTCTGCCTGCCACTTGCACAGCAGCTTTGCCTCCTGGCAGACAATGCTTATTGCAGCATTCTTTAAGCTGTCTAGAAGCTACTGTATATAACAATGTTTGGCTGTTGGCAAGGCGCAGTGTCCTTTTGGTGCTTGGCCGTGTGTCGCGCCATATTGTTTTGCTGCTTGGCAGGCATCTCAAATATCTACAGAAGCCTTGAAGCTATATGTATTATTATTTTTTTCTGTGGGAGATTGGGGTTTTGTTGTCTAGTAAGCTGAATTGTAACACTTCACTGCGGACATTGTTCAAAAGCTAAAGAACATTCATAGGGTACCATGAGAGAAATAAAACAAAATATATATATTATATACACTGTTCATTGGCCTGTGTTCTGAATTATATTGAAACTAAACTACTACTTCTAAAATATGCAGATTGAATGGAATGGTCAGCTTCCTAACACTAATTCTTTTCTTTTTTTTAGCTAACCTCTTGGCAACAAATCGAAATCATAGTTTATTTTCCAAAACGTTGTACTATTCCTTTAAGACACACTCATAAGGCGATAAAGGTGAGGTGAAATACATTTCCTCCAGGAAATCACTGTGACATTATATGTTGTTGGGACTACTTTTATTATGTGAACCACATAGAAATGAAAATATTTGGCCACATTTTATTCCCCTCTCTCCTCTTGTTCTTAAAGTGAGTTTGTGCGTCAGGCAATTTCAAAATATTATATTCTTTCAAAATGTCCTTGCAAATATTTCACAAATACTGTGTTCGCACGTTGAACAAGTAGCATAGTACAGTATTTTATAGACAAGTTCCATCATCATCGTAAACGTAAATGTGATCAGTGTGTATTTAGGGGGATCTAATCTCTAGTATTCACAATGATGTTTTCATTAGTGAATAATATCCTGAAATCAAGAATGTTTGTGTTTCTGTTAGCTTAGAATGAGCCCTTCATATCTATATAAGTAGCAGGTCCTCTTCAATGAAGCCTGCCATGTGGCACCGCATGTTTTTACAGTAGAGGGCCTTTCGAGGTTTTTTTTACGTTACCTGAAGGTCACCAACAGGCAAAGGGAGGGGTGAGGGCAGGGGTATGCAATCTGCAACCTCACCGCTAGATGCCACTAAATCCTACACTGGTCCTTTAAATTCTAAATGTAGATGCAAACCCTGCCCCAGTACTGTGCATTATGTTTTGATAACATATCTTGTCATGGATTAAATTCGTATAGCTTCCTATCTATAGAAAACTCTTTCTGCCCCCCACAAACTAGTCCAGTCTACATTTTATTCTACATTCTTCCAATACTTTTGCATACAGAAAGCTTTAGAGGTAAAATCGAGTGCATTATTCTCTTTGAAGAGCCAGTCACAGCTGGCCAGCTGTGAGCCAACAACATGGGGGCTGAGAATGACCTCTTTCTGAACCCCATCCACATAATGTTACTGCACTGTAAGCCTCTGTGTGTCAGAGCTTTATCTGCCTTCTAATGATCAAACACAGTCTGAACATGTCCCCGCACTAACTGATGTTACTTAGAGGTTAGATTATTTCTAACCTGGGAAATTGACTGAGGCAGAAAGGCAGGAACCTGGATAGATGCTCTTCTGCAGAGGAAAGAGACTGTCTGACAGCCAGTGTTTAATCTGTCCATGTCAATCCATCATTGTCAGCAGTGCTCGAAGTGGGCCGGTACGCACCGGTACGCAGTACCGGCACTTCTACATTTTACTCTTAAGCGTACCTGCACCTTTTCTTGCGTACCGCTACTTCTCGCATGCAGCCGGTACGCTACCACTGACAGAGAAAGCGTCAGTGTCAGAGAGATGACCCTAACGTTACATAAACTACACTACCCAGAGGGCACTACGTGTTTACATTTTAGATCTTGACGAATCACGTAAAGGCAAGCAGTCCGCCCACCCTATCAGAAGTTAGCTTTTCCACGGACGCTAGTTTGAAAAAGCTGTCAGCCTGACCGTAACAGATGTTTCACTGCTGAAAACCTAGAAACTAAAAATAAGTGTCGAGTTTATAAGTCGTTATGTTAGCCGCCTGGCTTCAGAAAGGTACTAAAAGAATGCGTGAGCCAGAGCCAGACACGTCAACAGAGGTCCAAGTCCAACCAGAAACATCAGGAGGTAGCTAGTACGGTTCATGAGCTTCAAGCTAGCGTTGATGTGAGCGGAACAGCTGGCGTTAATGAGGAGTCTGCCGCTACCAACCTTAACGTTACACCGACGTCAACAGTAACGTGAGTAACAAAACACACGGACGGCCTGACTGTTGGTCAAAGGACCAAATAATGGATTTTTGCTCCACGAACAGCTGGCTTGTTTTTAATGATAACAAACTGGGCTGCAAAACATGATGGAGCAGCATCCCGTCACTAGCTGCCCAGACAGAGAGGGGACTGAAGCTGTTCCCCCTGTCTCTGTCACACACGCACACGCACACTGAGAGAGACTGTTTTGCATCTGTTTGAGCACCAAATTATTGTTAAAATGAATAGTTTTGATGAATGAATGAATTTTTTTTCTTAACATGACTCCAACATATTAGCAAATATAAATCAGCTTATTTGTGGAAAAAATAAACAATATTGATACCAGCCTATATGTAAATTAGTCGCTTAGGCCATCCATAGATAGTTAATAAGGATTCACTGTGCCACATGTATGTTTAAAACATGATTTTTTGAATAGCGTACGCACTAAAGTTATGTAAAGTTGTTTAAATAAATCCATACATTTATATTGTTAATAAATGACAATAAATTGTTGTTGTACCAGCAATATCTACAAGTTTTGTTTTTCACTACAGAAATCTCAAATGTCATGATGATCTGCATTGGCAAGAGAGTACCGGCACCTTTTTTTTCCCACTTCAAGCACTGATTGTCAGCCATCACTGTCACCGGCTTCTACCTGGGGCGGATGATAGAAAACAACAGTATGGAAACAATAATGTGTTGGGAGCATCACATTGCAAATTTAGCTCAGGTCACAATTACAGTATGGATTCAGTAACATTTGATCTGATAGATATTATTTTCATTTTGGATGTTTTATTTGTGTCCTGGTAAACGTATACCCTAATGTCTAGTAAGATATAATTGAGGGGGAAAAAAATCACATAATATATTAATAATGTTGCCCTACCCTTGTTGCCCTGAGCGTCTACCCCAGTTCATGTAAGCGCAAATGTAAAATTTCAAGCCAATAGGAATACTTGGAATTGATGGTGGTGCTCAATATTCATAAAAAAAGGACAAGTTTGTGAAGGGCAATACAGATTTTGATAATAAACAACTACAAATATTACACACTGGGGTTTTAAAAAAGCTTTTGAATAGCCACAATTGAAATGAAGAGACTGACCCAAAGTCAATGTCTGTGCATTTCAGCTTGGTCTATAATGAGCAGTTACAGATGCTATTACTGAGACCACACTGAGAGGGGCGAAAATGAAAAACACTATTGAGTTAAACTGACCTCAGCAAATATGAGGATACATTAGAAGCTTTTACCTTGTGAGAAATCACATTATATGACCCATCAGGGTTTGATGGGTAGGGGAAAGTGAGATGAGTCACCTTTTACCTGAGGCATCTTTAAAATAAGTTGAAGACAGTAATGTCTCCAATGATGGTTTTAGGTCTGTAAGATTTAAAATGATCTATCATAGTAAACTGTGTGATGAAAGTCTAGAATTCCACGTAGACTTGTGGGTCGTGTTTTTGGGTTCAAACCTGCAGTTTATCTGAGCCGTGACAATGGCCTACCTTTTCATTTGGGGAAACTACCCAAATGGTACACAATGTAGCCTAAGTTATCACAAGCCCCCCCAAAGCCCTTTTTATCCACCCAATTCAATATAAAATAACCTCATTTGGCAGGAAACCATTGAATAAGGCAACACTGATATTGGACATTTTTCATTTATTTATTTCTTTAATGTTTGTATCATTGAGTGTGAATGCCAATTCACACCCAATTATTATTGTTATTATTCCGCCGCATTTTTTGTCTAACTAATTTTACATTTTTCAATGTAAAAACCTCATTCAACTATCAACTATTCATACCGGCTTTCATACTTTACTGGAAGATAACGGAAACATCCTCACACCTTTTATTGCATTTAAAACTCTTATCTATTCATTCAAACGTCAAAATGTTCCACATCTTTCATACATTTTGGGTATTATTCAACTTTTAAATCCCAGTAAAACCTTTGAATGTATTCAAGGGTTGTTGAGGCTCAGTAAAAATGACCTCAGGTTTTTACATTAGTGTGTTGGACAGAATGTTCAGAGAATAGACTGTATGGATGGACAGCTTGACAGCTGCCCAAAAGTTAGGCTAAAACATCTGGATCGATTTTTTGGGGGATTTTTTCCAAAGATGTTTTTTGTCATTTTAGGTAGTATCATGCTCATGCTCATCATGCTACATTATCGGTTTTATTAGCCAGCAATCCAGTTTAGCGTCAGCTTTTCAACAGCCAGCATTCACTTCTTTAGTTCTGGTGTTTTTTCACTCCTCGTACATGCACATTTCATGAAGACATCGTTCGTAAACCTGTGTCCTTTTCACTGCACACATTTTAACTTATTGTAGCAGTATAAGCACATGTGTAACTAATAACATTAGCAATGGCTCCGTCCCTTTGAAGTGTAAGCCAGTAAGCCTTGTAAAGTAAAAGTAAGTATCATCAGGAAAATGTATTTAAAGTATGACAGTGAAAGTACTCAATGCAAAAAAATCCTCACACTTTAGAAACTGGAAACAATCAAAACAGTTCTGTCAATCAACTAAATGTTTAATTGTCTAATCATTTCAGCTGGACTTGTAGGCCCATATATTGTTGGGTCGTTTAATTTAAAATACATCTTATTTTATAAACTACATGTGTTTTGTGTGCAGACATCTTCATTTGTGAAGTAAATAGCAATGAACACTGTCAAATTAATGTAGTGGAGTAATAATAATAATAATAATAATAATAATAATAATAATAATAAACTTTATTTTTATAGCACGTTTCTTAACAAGGTTACAAAGTGCTTTCCAGAAAAGCAGCAAATAAAACCAAGAACAACACAGCCAACAACAATAAAGTAAAATACAAAAGTACAATCTTTGCCTCTGAAATGTAGTGGAGTAGAAATAGAAAGTATATAGTACAAGTATCTCAAATGTGTACTTAAGTAGGCTACAGTACTTAAGTAATTCTTAGTTACATTCCATCACTGATTTAAACTTAAAATGATTTGTGCCAAACAACCACCTGACACACTCGTAAATGGGCTTCTGAGTTTCCCATTTTTGCTTTTGAAGTACTTTACCTCATGAAATACACTGGAATATGCCAGCCCAGGTTTTTTGGTTACTAACCATCCCTGCTGTGGGCAAGACAGTGATGCAAGTTCTTAAGTACAAACCTCTTCAAAGAGCGTTTGCCTGGTGCTACCCTGCTGTGTTGGGCCAAAGCTGTGTCCATTAAGAAAAGTCACACTCTGCTCAAAGTACTGAGGAATTGACAAAAGAAAAGTAATTCTCTTCGTATCAACAGTTCAAACAACAACTATCCTCATCCTTTCGAAAGAGTATAGAATATCACGTGGTTGTTCATATTTTTGTGTGGTATGTTGGGGAATGTATGATACATTTTTAACAGCAAAAGTACCTTTTCTTCAATAATACACAGCTGCTTAAAATTACTTGTGAACACTATTTTATTTTGCAACATATCACCCCCTGAATACACTAGTGGCATATGCTTGCACACAAGTAAATGAGAATGGGACGCTTCGCAGATTGTTTTTTCTCATTCCTTGAGTCACACAAACTAACAATGTAATCGCAGGTCTGTCCTTTGCATATGCCATTCTTAGTTTACTGTTATGGAGCTCTCAGTCATTAAATTATGCTGCAAATCATAGCATTGTTTACCATTAAAAAATGTCGCAGGAAACGTCAGCACCATTTCAGTTGTGGAAGCGGGCCAAATAGTTCACTTAAAAGAAGAAAAAAAAGCAATCAGATTCACACATGCATTATATTACTGACATTTTTTGCATCACACTGAAATATTGCGCCAATAGACTCCCAGGAATGATAAATGTGTGATGATGGGGAAGAGGATTAAAATGAAAAATGTTTGTACACAACATCTTTGCGTGGATAATTGTTGGTTGAACAAAAAGCCCAAACAGCAGATGTTTCATTCCCGAGATGGAAAGCCTCATGGCGATGATAATGAAGGTAAACCCAGAAGAAAGAAGAAAAACACACACACACACACACACACACACACACGCACACGCACACACACACACACACACACACACACACACACACACACACACACACACACACACACACACACACACACACACACACACACACACACACCTGTTTTGAAGGGGTTTAGCTTCTTCTAGTTTCTGTGGAGAGGTTATAGATGTCGGTTAGTGCTCGCTGAATTACCATAACAACAAGTGAATGGTCCATCAGGAGACAGGTGTTTGCAAACTGTCAGGAAGAAGGTTTTCAGTCACTAAACAATAGATTAACATCAGCCATCAGAGTACCATGAATGGCTGCCGCCTGCGTACCTTTCCCTGTCGCTGCTGCTTTTGAAGAAAGGTGTGTTTGGTTCAGTGTCATTCTGAGCCAGATGTGGCATGTAAGCATATTGAACTTCATTAGTGACTTACTTATGCTCTGTAAAGAAAGAAAATCTCTACTCTATGCTTTGCATTGAGTGGAAACTAAAGATATCTGAGTCTGGCAAGGCTAGGTCTTTTAAAACACGTAACTGTTGTGAAATTTGACATGGAATGTATGAGTGCCCAATCTGTCCCTGCCTGCCACCAGTTTACCGTGAAAAAACACTTGTACATGTCTTGGGTCTCTAAAGACTTATGAACTTTCTTGACACACATTATAAAAAAACAAGTGTTTTCAATAAGTTTGACATGAGAATCAGGAAATGGGAGTTGAGGCCTTAACTTTATAAAATTAATGAATTAGATGGAGGTTAATATGAAGACCTGAGGAGTGCATTTACTCACTCAGACATCGACCCTAACCTTCTTATGAATGGATAAATGACTATTGATAGATCACAGAATTTCATCTTCAAACAACACATATTGTTGTATAACTGACAAAACATAGTGAGTCAGTTTGTTGTTATGTGTCTTGTCTACTTGTGCTACCATTACACTACATTTCAGCATTTACTGTAGGCTAATTGGCATTGGTGGTAACAGTGGCTGCTGTTTAGCAAACATTTGAGTTTCACTTTGAGGGTACACACAATGCATTATGGTGAGAGATGTTAAACGTGAAGAAAAATATAGATTTTTTTTTATAACAAAAGAGCCCTCCGAAGATTTTGCTAAAAGCAGCTAATGTAGCCTCCAGCTGCTAGCCTCAAGCAGTGATGAGGAGCAGGCTACAGCTCCATAGCCCATTTTTACATTTCAAATTTATCAGACTTCACGCAGCTCCCTCTGAAGCCACAACAGGCTTTATACAACGCTTTCACATATTGTGCAGTAGCACTCCCCAAAACCTGTAAACAGACTTTGATGTGAAAATCGGTGGCGCTCCCGTTTAACTAAAGCCATCCAACTGCCAGAGTTACTTGGAGTAACTGTTACACCATGAAACAAGTTAATCTTTGATGAAAGCAGCACATTTCTGGACTGCGTTAACAATTTGCTCTTCAACGCTTAAAAATCAGGCTTCCCTTTTTCCTTTACCTAGTTTTTTGTATTATCCCTATGTAGGCTGGTTTCCACCTCAACCTTGGATAAACCCCCAGCACATCAGCACTCAATCAAGCTTAAACCGACGAGCCGAAGAGTTCCACTGCAATATTTGGAATATGAGTCACACATGTGAAAATCTGCAGGGTATGTGACAGTGATGAAAACAGAGTCAGACAATTGTTCACAGACAAAGGCTTTAGGTGCCATTGGCAGAATAAAAGGACACAATTCTCTCACTCTTACGTGAGCACTCATGGAACACAATATATTTCTAACCGTAGTCTCTTCAATGACTCTGTGAAAACACTCCAACTCTGCACTGTTTGATTTATGGGGGGAAGCCAAACTAATGAGCAGGGGCTGAAAATGGCATGGAGCATAGGAAAGTGGGGAGAGTGAACGAATAGAATGTGTCAAATGAACAGTAATTAATGTTGAATAAGGAAGGCTAGAAGAAAAGACCGGCACGTTTTCCTCTCAACCAGCCTGGCACTAATGGGAATATGATTGCATTCTGTCTTTTTTTCTCATGAGGGTTCTTTGTCTAATTCAATCAATACATCAGGGCATTCAATGCACTCTGAGTGGATGCTCTGAATGAGCTGTTTCAAAGCAAAGCGATTTAGACTGCAAGCGCAACCAGTTTGACCTGTGGTCTAATTTAGCAAAAAGCCGATTAATGCTGGAATGTTTTCTTTTCACAAAGCACGGCAATCTGAAAACAAAACTTCACAGCAGTGTTTTCGTAAAAATCTATTCTATACCTAAGCTGTGTAACCTGCATTCACTCACTCACTATTCCCTATATAGTGTTTATTAAATAGGGAACTTTATAGGGAACGGTTATTTGTCGGAGGTGGGCGCACCCAGCATCATGTAAACAAACTGAAACAAAAATAATTCTGACACGTCCCTGAAACAAACCGAGCACTCAGGAGAATAGAATAAGGTTGTATACTGTATATGTTGTATATCATATTTCCACTGTTTAGAAACGAAAGCCCGCTCCATTTTTCCTTTTCAGTTGTTGTGGGTGCTTCTGCTTCTTCTATTCTGGGAAAACACGACCGCATTGCATTGTGGTATACTGGAGTAAATTGTAGGGTACATTGTATGTACCCAAATTAGCAGTACATTGTAAGTATTTTATAATAGACTATATAGTGAATGAAATTAACTGCGGAGAATTCGAACACCACTACAAAATGGTGAACACACTATAAAGTCCACTATTTCCGTAATAGGGAACGATTTCGAACCCAGCTCACGAAAACCTGTAACCCGTTGCTAAGCACAGTAATACATTTGAGATTCAGAACTGGATCTGACATTATATTAGGCTGTGACAGAAGTTGGCATTTTCTGTGTGATGGAAGAGAATTTGATGTGCCCTTCCCTGAGAAGGCAGAGGAACATGATCCACCGAGGGCAGCCGATGTCAGCTGCTACAGTGTTTTTCAGCTACCTTTTGAACCTTGCCTGACTCCAATTAACTTGCCAAGCCATGTAACACAAAATGTTGACAGGGATGAATGACAGCTGACCAAAGGTTCAACCAAGACCATCTAAGAGATTACATCTTTAAAATATTGTTGAATTCAGGGGTTAAATTGGGCCGGGGCTGTCCCGTCCTCAGCATAGGCCTAATGGTCTGTTATGTCATCAAGGACATTTAATTTAGTACACTTTTCTAAGTCTTGAAACAATTAAATTAAAAACTAAATAAAAAAAAGATTAAAACATGTTTTCTTTATTACTGTAGAGAACATAGTCCTTAAAGGAGAACTCCGGCCAATTTTTACGTTAATCTTGCTAAATATAACTATGCGAGACCTGTCTATAGCAAAAACAGTTAGCGCAACAGCAGCTACCTAGACGGAGCTGCTGCAGCCCACCGCTCCCACTTAGCTAAACGGCAGTTATGGGGCCATAAATGAAATAGTGCCTTTGTGTATCTTAACAGACACAAAATGCAATTAAAATGTCTGTGTAACATGAACCGGGCCCTTACATGACAACAAGAAGCATTTTCAACATTCACCTACCCTGTTAGCTGCTAGCTAGCTAGCTGTCGTCTGGGACGAGAGAGTGTTCAGTCAGGCTTCAGTAATAACCATCATGCAGCAGTCCCGTGTGTATTTGTAGCATATATATGGATATATATGATATATATCCATTTTGTGTGCGATCCATCTGGCGTTGGAGAGTAGTATTCTCTGCCGACAACAGTCACGAGAGCGCTAGCTGGTCTGGAGGATGTCCTCCAGAGGACCGCTTCTGCTTCTGCTTCCTGCCCGCCCTCCTCGCTTGCTGCGCCGACAACAATCGCGAGAGCGCCCGCTGGTCGTGGCTGTAAGGTGATGCCTTTGCGTCGATTTTTTGTGTTTATTTCCCCTCAAAAATAGGTAATTGAGCGCTGTAGTGGTTATGAGCATATTATTGACTATGTAACTACATGGAAACGGGCAGAATTATGCCTGTGCCTTGTTCAGTAAAACACTAACAGGCGGCTAGCGGCAGTCTCGTGCTGAAGTCCCGTGTGAATTCAGTTGTAGCTAGATAAATAACAGTGTAGGTGGAGGAGCGTACTGTGTAGCGTGAAGAGTGGAGGTGTTCACAAGGGAAGAAGCTTGGAGTAACGCAACTATGGAGAATATCGAAGAAGATATTGGACATATGGCTTTTGAGTTTGATTGTCGTCCTTATTTATTCCAACCCGAGTATACAGACAAAGAACTGGCCTCACAAGAGTTGGAAAGTTTGAGACAGACAGAGGGGCAATAGGCAGATGAAGCAGCTTCTCCAAGATCACACATTTCGGGCAACTGGTGGTGCTCATGTGTTTGTTGTGCCGCAAAGGCATCACAGGTCCTCCGGAGGAGGACATCTTCCAGACCAGCGGGCGCTCTTGTGATTGTTGTCGGCAGAGAATACTACTCTCCAACACCAGATGGATCGCACACAAAATGGATATATATTATATATATCCATATATGCTACATATACACACGGGACTGCTGCATGATTATTATTACTGAAGCCTGACTGAACGCTCTCTCGTCCCAGACGACAGCTAGCTAGCTAGCAGCTAACAGGGTAGGTGAATGTTGAAAATGCTTCTTGTTGTCATGTAAGGGCCCTGTTCATGTTACACAGACATTTGAATTGCATTCTGTGTCTGTTAAGATACACAAAGGCACTATTTCATTTATGCCCCCATAACTGCTGTTTAGCTAAGTGGGAGCAGTGGGCATTAGCTGCAGCAGCTCCGTCTAGGTAGCTGCTGTTGCGCTTACTGTTTTTGCTATAGACAGGTCTCGCATAGTTATATTTAGCAAGATTAACATAAAAATTGGCCAGAGTTCTCCTTTAAATAGTTGATGTGAGAATTTGCGAACATTAGAACTCTCTCAAGGTTTCCTTTTTTTCTGTCAATCTTTAAAAGCTACCAAGCAGATCAGTGACCTCAGTCTAGATGGACCTTAACGCTGGTTGCCACCCACCCACAAATGATGTAAGTCACTAATGATCAGTGCACTTGTCAGTCAGTCAAGACGTTTTCACGTAAACGCTGGACAATGTACGACAAATTAAGTCCTGACATTGTCCAAACTATGTTTGGTTTAGACAAGGGGACACGCATTGGTAGCACGGGTTACACGGCGTAAAAGACTTGGTTATGTAATTCGGACATAAATAAGTCTCTTGCCGTTCCTTTTGTCTGACGATTTTGGCGCCGGCCCTTAGAGACAGAAGTTCCCAAATCTTCTCTCCAGTTGGACATTCTCGTTGCCATCTTCCTGTAAATCACCCTACTTATTCAACCTCGGATGTTTGTTTTGTTCCAGTTTTGCGTCATCAACACGGTGACTCGCTCGCTGTGAATTCTCACACTTTGGCCTCAATCGGAGATTACGCAGACTTTGCACTAGGAAGCTGGCAGGGTAAAGACAGTTTGATGTCCGATCCAAGTGATTTGGACATTTGCGTTCTTACATAAAGCTCTGCCAGGAAATGTGTACATAATCTCCGGTTTGCAGTGCATTCCTTTTTCACAGAAAGGCTTCAGACAGCCCAGATGGCAGAGAGTAATAGGTGGATGGCAAGGTAGACATATAGGTTTACAGGTTTAATAACAGAATGTAAATTGTAAAGTGCTTCCAATCTATGGTAGGTAGCAACTCTGAAACCACAGAGCCCCCCCCACACACACACACACACACATAACAAATTCCAATTAAACTGGTTAAATGGTATAAGCGTGTAGCTCAGTGAAATGAATATGCATATACTATATTGATTACATGGGAGATTACATGTTTAACCCTTGTGTGTTTGGGTCTATGGGACCCGTTTTCAATGTTTGCTAAAAGAAAAATGATGCTATTTATTATTTCTTCTAACTCAAACTCATTGGCCTTGGCTCATTTTCTGTGAAGAACATAAAACATAACTTATTTTCACTGACTCCACATGGTACACCCCCCCCCCCCCCCCCACACACACACACACACACACACACATAACTATTACATATGAAGTGTTCGGGTCTACAGGACCCTTGTGTATTTAAATGTAGGTTCTATGAAACTATGTTGTCTTTCTGCACCTGCTATTCCCACACAAAGTTACAAAATGGTTACATTTCAAGCACTTTCACCTGTTCTGATTAAGTTCTAAGAAATAAGCACCAATAATGATCAAAAATCTTGTTTCTATTTTTTTTTTTACATTTTTTATAATTGATTTTCCTTGTTTTCTCACAAAAACAAAAATGATCATATGATCATAAATGTGATCTCACAGGGGTAAATGGCAAATATGAACCATAAATGATGTATCATTGGTTACTGAGCTAAAGTAAACATCTGATAAGTATTTTTACTAGGGCTGTCAGTTTAACGCGTTATTAACGGCGTTAACGCAAACCCATTTTAATGCCGATAATTTTTTTAACGCACGTTTAACGCATAGAGAGAGCAATGGGATCTGTTAGTCCACTTCTTTAACTGTCTATGGCCACGCCATGTCCCGCCCTACGAAGCAGCTGATTGGTTTGGTTTAGGCATTTCACCGCGAGTAGTTAGGATAGTGGATTGGTCAGGGGATAGGACCTGAACAAATGGAGTTATGTTACCTTGGACCACTGGCCAATAGAAGTGATTGAAGGGCGGGTCTTGTAATTTCGCAGACCAGAAACAAAACAGACACAAGCCTCGGCCGGTTTGAGCTATGGGTTTGAGCTTGCTAGCCGCGTAGCTAGTAGGCTCGTCACGGCGATTAGCTTCGGAGCGAGTAGTGACTCTACAGTCAGTGAGAGAAACACAGTGTCTCCTCTGTTCTTTCTGACCACGGTGGGAAACCTGGAGCAGGAAAACCCTCTCCTTTTTTACGTTGGTTATGAAAGAGAACGAGAACCAGGAAATGAGTCACGGGAAACCAGTTGCTATGACGACGGCTATGCCGCTGACTACGCTATGAGCCCATAGACAGTAGGACGAGCCACGCTCGCCTCAGGCATGAGGCAGTACTACCTGCAGTACTACCTGCAGGACTATCTGCAGTACTACCTGCAATGGAAAATGGAGGTAACAGCGTTACATTGTGTGACAGATTATTAGATCCAAGTGTGAATGTTAGTGTGAAATTGAACATAACGTATATGACAATGTTGTTTTCAATAAAAAAACATTGTCACAAAGCAAGCCAATCTACTTTTCCATGCTGATAAGAGAATTAAAATGAGAAAATATAATGGGGACATTTAGAATAGATAAAAATGTGCGATTAATCGCGAGTTAACTATGACATTAATGTGATTAAATATTGTAATCGCTTGACAGCACTAGTATCTTTTGGTATGCATTTCAGAAAAAAATGGTTAGGATTCAGGTGTAATTGCAAATAGTGATTAATCATGATTAATCCACTGAAAATTCTGATTAATTTGATTAAAAATTTTAATCATTTGACAGCCCTAATTTTTACATAAATTGTTATGGCTGTATTGATTTAAAAGCCTAATAATGCGGTGGGTCCACCAGATCCGGGAATGGCTATGTAACAAAAATATGAACACCACACAAGGGTTAAATAAAACTACTCATACCCAAGTATTGGACAGTTGTATTGTATGATAGTAATACATTAAATAAAACTACACTGAAATGTCTAAGCAGTTGCAATAATCTTTATATGAATTTATTAATTTTCTCTATGTCTGCTTTATTGAAGCCTATGTTTTGTATTACTTTCAATTCAATTAAATTTTATTTATAGTATCAAATCATAACAGGAGTTATATCGAGACACTTTACAGATAGAGTAGGTCTAGACCACACTCTATAATTTACAAAGAGCCAACAATTCTAGTAGTATACACACACCTTCAACACAAGCAGTACAAATCATGCTGTTTTAATGTTTGCATTGTGTGTTTGAGGTTTTACTATACTGATCTCTTTCATACTGTTTTTTTTCTTCTCGTGCCTGCACACACGCCTTTAAATACACCTTTCTACTGCTCCATATGCAATATTTCTTCCACCTAAAGTGTTGTAGCAATTATATATTCAAGCAAGTACCGAACCCACCTCAAATGTCAAAGATCCTTACTGTGCAAACCACAGAATGCCAAGTGAAATACGAACACTTTCGTGTTACGAGCCTGATATATATGAGCAGGTCAAGTGAAAAGGTTATTTTATATATTTTGTGTTTGCATATTTTTAACTGTGTGTTTTGCATTGCTCATAATTATTTACTTATATGCATGATTTGTTGTATTGCTGTGGACGTGTTTTTTTGCATGCTCTTATTTTGTAGTGTTTTGATCTGTGTGTTGATGATAACCTGACCTTGCCCCACCCCTGAGGACACACTAATACTGATGCGGGCCACCTGTTGCGAGGTGAACAGACTATTTAGATCGCAATCGGAAGAGAGCGAGGAGAGGCACGGGGACAAGAGCAGATGGCAGCTGAGCTAGCAAGGAGGGAAAACAGAAAGACGGACATGCAGAAAGACGGGGCAGCAGCGACAGAGAACACGGAGATGCAGAGCCAACGGTAGCAGTGGCCCGAAGCCCGAAACGCTTCAGTGCAATATGTATGTGTGCAACACACAAGGCAGTAGCAGAGACGGCAACACTGCCGTTCCCAGCCACGACCAGGCCGATAGCGGTAGAAAGTGGGAGAGGGTGGAACCTCTCCCTTCTGCGTAAGTCTCTTTTTAAACCAGTGTTTAAGCGGTGGACATGCATGATAGCGGATGTTGTCTGGTGTTAGAAAGGGATGCTTGACTGACCTGAGTTATCTCTTTTCTACAGGCAGACCCAGAGGAGAGGAGAGCGAGGCTTACAACAGAGGAGGCTAACAGACTTGCAAACTTTTGTCCTAGCCTTGACATTCTC
The DNA here is from genome assembly GCA_023631565.1 of Gymnocephalus cernua. Taxonomy (NCBI): domain Eukaryota; kingdom Metazoa; phylum Chordata; class Actinopteri; order Perciformes; family Percidae; genus Gymnocephalus; species Gymnocephalus cernua. The sequence goes on from CM042442.1 coordinate 27,155,744, forward strand.
CCACTGGTTGCTGCAGCGTTTTTTTTTAATTGTCATAGATTTGTTGTAGCTACCTGCATTTGTATGTCTACAATCGGATATTCTTTTTAAATGCTCTCCTCACGATTTTAAAAGGACCTGGCTTGTTATTCTATTTTGATCTTAATTAACATTTTACAGAGTCCTAGGCTCTTTTAAACCTAGGTGGTGTTGTCGGCCCTTTTTTTTTTTTTTTTTTTTCTCTATTTTAAAAGAAAAGCCTGAACTCGCCCACCTATTACACATACAGCAAGTCAAATTGCATAATGGCTCTAGGACAATTTACCATGATTTTGCTTCTAAAGTGAAATTGACAATTATGTTATCAGTGTGAAATGCCAGTGACTCACAGTCCTTGCTGTGAAAGGGGCGTCGATATATTTTCTGTTGCTGTAATCAGTCCTGTGTGGTTCAACCTCAACGTCAATGCAGATGGGCCAAACATCCGCACTCATGCACATCACTCAACTGTTCTCCAGCCCTCCTCCCACAGTAATTGTGTTTTTCTTTGCACCTCAGCTATGAAATTGCTTCTGCTGCCTCTCCCCTTTTTTCCTTCTTTCATTTCTTCCAAATGTTTTATCAACTTCAAGTTATTTCTTCTATGAAAGCTATATGAGACTCTAGGGTTTACAGGCTGCAACAGGACTTTAGAGGTGCAATGCACTCCTAAGAGACATCAGATAAATCCTGTAGTGCTTAAACAAAGCATACTCTGTTCAAAGGCTAGCAATATTCTATGCTTTTGTGTTTGACAAGATATTCCTTATACTTAATAGAAGTCCAGAATAAGGAATGGACTTGAGTACAATTAGCTCATGCATATGAATAAGTAACAAACTAAAACATTTAGATAAATATCTAGTAATAGATAATAGTAAATGTGCCCTATATTTTAAGCAAAAGCTTCTCAGAAATATTTATTTCATGCTTTCAACTTTCAAACTAGTGCCTGGTCACACCAGAATGTAGCACAGTGCAATTTATTGTGGAAGCATGATAATGTATTGCCTTGTGAGTCATGTAATGATAGGTTTTTGTAGTACTTTGTTGTCTCCAATTCTCCATTGCATTAAAAGTCAGCACTGTGGATATTATGTCCAATTTGCATGTCAAATTTCAGTTGAATTTCAAGACAAGCATTCAGTAAATTTACTTACTTCACTTCCACCAGTCAATTTCCTGATGGTGGCGATTCAATTGAAACCAGGTCCAAACCTTTCCTGTCATAAATGGTGATGTGAACAAGACCCAATTATTGGTGAGGTACACAAAAGATTGTATGCTATGCACTTCTTGGTCTACCAGAGTCTACAGCCATGTTAGCAGCTCTGTAAGGCTAACATTAGCTCAAAATGACAGTACTAACATGCTGATGTTAAACAGGTGTAATATTGACCACATTCTCCATTACCATGCTAATATTTGCTAGGGTTAGAGAATGAGTAAATTCCCAAATTCAGTAGGGCTCATCCTCTGGGGACCATGGATACCTGTAAGGTCATGGTTAGTCTATATCCACGATGTTCTACTTCCAGGATTGCTCCGATGCTGCTGGAAATTCCAGCAGCAGGGTAAATCCAGACAGCTAGCTAGACTATCTGTCCAATCTAGGGCTGGGCGATATGGCTGAAAACTGTATCACGATATAAGTGTTTCATATCAGTCGATATCGATAATTATTGATATTTTTTATGACCTATTTAAAATAAGGACCAGGAGAAAAAAATGTATTCAATTTAAACGTTTTTATTTTAAGCTTAACCTTCCTCCGATTATAATCCTCTCAGTTATAAAAGCAGAAATGTCAACACAACCATGGAAAACACTCAAATAATTCAAATGGAAACATAAGTCTAAAATCACAATGAACACTTCTGGTGAATGAAGTGTTTTAAAATATGTGCAGTGTTTTGTTAACATAGGAGAAATTGAAATAAAACTGAGGTAGACTTTACATCAGTAACATAAAAAACAAACCTGGTACAGCACAGTAACAGTTATTATTTTTCTCCGTCTAACAGTCACGGTACAGCCTAAACCGTACATGGTGGGGGGGTGCTCAGCGGAAGCATGTCTTTGCCTATATGATATGCCACTGCCTCCGTTATTTATTTGTACCGTTTAGCTTTTACAGTCATAAGGCACTGAGAGTACCTCTCCGTGGTGCTCTGCTGCTTGTGCGGGGTTCCAGCTGCAGATGTTGTTGGACGTTGCTGGCGAACACGGCTGTGCTCCAAAGGGTGAGCGCGGCTAAGGTGGTGAAACAGGTTTGCGGTGCGGACGATGGTCTTGCATAATTTGCAGACGACATTGGTCTGACTACGGTCAGACTTATAAAATCCAAAAAACTGCCATACTGGCGAGCTGACGTTTCCCGTTTCATCAAGAACTTCCGCGCTCGCTGCTTCACGCATTTTCCACTTATCACTCCATCATTTATATACTGTCTATGCTTATCACTCCACGCCGCTTCTGTTATTGAAGAATCCAACACGAGAACCCGATATGGCGCAACCAAACACAATACTGTTACATGATTGGCTGTTAGCGTGTCACTCCCTACGTTGCTAGGCTACCAGAGAGCGAGTGCCTTTGTTCATGCAACCAAACTTGCTTTGAAACCTCTGGTTTCTTCCGACGAAGAAAAAAAAAAAAAAAAAATGATCGAACTTTTATCGAGCGCATTTTTTATTGATATTGATTACATGTCTATCGCGATACATATCGTTATCGTTTTATCGCCCAGCCCTAGTCCAATCTGAGTTTTATGTTGCACTACTAAAACAACTTTTGAACGTACACGTTCCTTCCCGAGGCTATTTTTCAGCGGTACCATGGCTCCATGAATCGCTAAGCGCAGCCCATGACGATTGTGATTGGTTTAAAAAAAAAAAATGCCAATAAACCAGAGCATGTTTTTCTTCTATCCCGGAAGGCTGTGTGGACTAACTAGACCCTCCTTCGCAGCACTGTGGAGAAGGGTCTGGCAATGTGAGACTATGTCATGGCAAACCATCTTATAGTTCGAGACATTTGAGTGTGAACCAAAGTGGTGGACTGGCATTGCCATTCCCAAAAGATCACCCACACCTCAATTCCCCCAACCACCCCTTGGCAAACCTAAATTAACTCACATACAGTACACATATATACTTACACAGCCAGTGCTGAAACAGCAGACTGGGTAAGCACATAAAAAGACCCCTCAACTCCAGCAAGGAATGGCACACCGCCTGCTCGAAACTCATCAGGAGGGAGATGGACCTGCTGGGTTGTAATACCAGGAGAGAATGCTGGTCACACAAGCATGCACGCACTCGCACACTGACCCACACAGAAAAAACCTGTCTCTGAATAAAAACCTCTATTGAAATTCCTGGCCATAGTCTGGGCTCTAAATAAGCACAGAGGTGTAAGGAGAGAATCACCATCTCCATTCAAAGGGAGCAAAAACTTCACCCCTCCAAACGTCATTATGCTTATCCAAGCCCTTATCGCAGCTCAGGTATAACTCAGTCAGATCACAGGAGGCCCCTAGATATACCCTTCTTGGAAAAAAATTTAATAAAAATAAGATAGAATAAAATGCCCGCTGCTACTGTAAAGCCATACTATCAGTGCCAAGCTCCCACTTTTACTCAAGCATGCCGAGGGTGTTTTGTGCTGATAAATTTAACTAGTTTACGTCTGGGTGCTGCAGAGAGGAGTTCAGTGCCAGCCCTAGAGATTTGGGGACCCTAAAAAGAGGGTAATAAACCACCACTACTACCCCTGTCAGGGCCACAGGCTGTATGATGGCAATATCCATCAGTACGTGTAATGAATGGATGGATAAATAGAGGCTACAACAAATGTGAGAAGCAACAAAAGGAATTTGCGGGCTGCAAGTCTTCTAAATCATCACACCATCATCATAAAATGTCTTTATTGAAGGATTAAAATATTGTATGTGAATTGCTCAGTAATCATTATACAGATTACTGGCTTGCAACATGGGTTAAGAATAGCTGAGACAACTGGCTCTTTCCACTAACATCGATCTGGAGGTTTAAGTCTGAGACCATGCTGTGATGCAACAGTGCCAATAACTGAACAATAATAACAACAACAACAATAATAATAATAATAAGAATAATGATAATAGCAATAATAATAGAACAAAGATGCCATTAACAACAATAGTGAGCTGAACTTAAGAAAACTGAAGACACAGTAATGCATATCGATTCCATCCATGCTCTAAAACCTCAGCTGCCAGGTAGGAGCAGTGAGGTGCAGAATACTAATTTGGAATATGCTTTTGAGCTCAGGGGTCACAACCTGAGACATTTTAGCCAAGGCTCCAATCAATTCCAATTTGTCACTGCAACATCCTGGTGTCACATTTGCGAGCACAAAATGAAAGGAAATTATCGTACCTGAGTAGGGACAAAAACTATGTTCCAGGTCAACCCCATGCGCCGAGTTTGCGAGTTTAATTACATTTTTTTATTTTTATTTGAAATAACACAAAACAACTAAATGGTGGTAGGTAATACATCTGATTTCATATACAAAAAAAAAGTGGGGTGTGACTGTGTGTGACTAAAACCAAGAGAAAGGCAAATCTTTATGCATACTGTAGCCTCTAACATGGCCGCTTTTTTTGTTTTAAATGTTTGCAAAAACAAAATGCGTTTTGACAAAAAGGAAAGAAAAACTTTTAAAATCTTTTCGTTTTGGTTGTAGATAATATTTTAACAGTGCAAAAGTCGTCCACATTTCATTGCTTTGATCCTAATTGTGTCCGAAGATGCGACAAGTTACGTGGCTTCTACCTGTTTACAAATAGAATATGATTATATTGTTGTACTGTTTTTTTCTTCTTTGGGTTAAAAATAAACATATAGTATGTTTGTTTAGCATGTTTGTTTTGTCCATATGTGCTCGTGCTGTGTTCACCAAGTGGTAGACCAGGTCTCAGCTGCTACAATGAGGGTTTTTTTGTTGTTTTTTTGCCCCCCCCCCCCTGGCTCGAATGTCAAACTCTGCCTATGGGCAACCCTGACACATTTACATCCCATCAGTGATGGTGCAAGGCATTCTGGGTATTAGTCATAATTATATTTTCACTATAGTGAACTTTTGGGGAACACTTCCGTACATATAGCGGTTAATATGATGTGGCGTGGATGTTATATGTGGATGTTTTTCTATGCTAACTTGCTAAGATATTTTAGCCTTTAGTTTGACTTGAATGCATGTTTAGTCATTCAGTAAGAATTATACTGTCAGCCGTGACCTTCAGTGAGGTTCAAAAGAAGGTTCTAGGAGCTCACCCATCCGCAAAGAAGGAAATACATGCTGAAAAGAAAGCACACACACACACACACACACACACACACACACACACACACACACACACACACACACACACACACACACACACACACACACACACACAGACACACAGACAGACAGACAGACATACATATAAAAGTCTTATTCATACACAATTCGCACAGACAAATTAATACAAGTAGATCACATATACACACTCCATACATACTGGATGCACAAAAACACCTTTCGTCCATACACACCCCCCTCCACAAACAAATAAACCTACCCGCCGCACACAGCATTGCACGGATTAAGGGTCCTCTGTGGTTGTTTGCCTTTTTAATGGTGTCCTAATTATCATTCAACCCTAATTAACCTGCATGGATAGGAGCCGGGCCTGATTAATCCTGCACATTGTTGGTCCACTGTGGGGTAGAAATTTAACTTCCTCATTCACTCTTTAATCAGCTTTCTGCCAATGCATTGCACAAAATGATGTGTGTCGGGACATGCATGTGCACACACACAAATTCATTTAACAGCGTCTTTGTTGGCGCAAACATCACTCCACAAGGACAGCCAGGGTGTTATAAAGCTGCATAGTTTCTTTCCAAAGTTTAGTCATTTTCGTCACTGTGTCACATTGTGAAAAAGTCCTTCCCCTTGGTTTCCTTGAATAGAAAAACATCATTCATTGTTCATTTGTTTCACAAATGAGTTCCTTTGAGATTATGTGAACATCCATGTTGTGCTTTTGCTTTCCCAAAGTTTCCCTATTGAGTTTTATATTTCAATTTGATGCTTTCATGAGCTGGTGATTTTATTTTGTAGTTTAAGGCACCAGTGCACCTCACAAGTATTAGACTTTGCAGGATTGTTTTTGTATCAGTTTCTTGGGATGTGGAGTATTGGGTGCATTGCATTGCCCTCTGGCTGAGGGAACGAAAAGAAACAAACAATTCCAGAATCCCGTGAGATACAGAACTCCCTACAATCCTGTAGGACTGGTCCAAAATGAGTCAGGACATAATGAAGAGTGATACGAACAAAAATCATAATTTGAAATAGAAAAAGTGATATATGATTTGTCCTCTCCGGGAACCATCACCTTATCGTGGTGGAGAGGTTTGGGTGTCCCTATGAACCTGAGGGCTGTGTTGTCTGGAGCTTTGTGCTCCTGGTAGGGTCTCCCATGGCAAAGTGGTCTCAGGTGAGGGGCCAGACGAAGAATGGTTCAAAAGACCCTATGAAAAAACGAGGAAGGGATAGAGAGACCCTGCCCGGAGGAAGCCCGGGGCCCCCGTCTGGAGCCAGGCCCAGAGGGAGGGCTCGTCAGCGAGCGTCTGGTGGCCGGGTTTGCCACGGAGCCCGGCCGGGCACAGCCCGAAAAAGCTACGTGGCACCTATCTCTCCAGCCCATGGGCCCACCACCTGTGGGAGGAACCGCTGGGGTCGGGTGCACTGCCACACGGGTGGCGGTGAAGGTCAGGGGCCTCGACGGACCAGACCCGGGCAGCAGAGGCTGGCTCTGGGGACATGGAATGTCACCTCGCTGTGGGGGAAGGAGCCGGAACTTGTGCGTGAGGTGGAGCGCTACCAGTTGGATCTGGTGGGGCTTACCTCTACGCATAGTCTCGGTTCTGGAACCGTACTCCTGGAGAGGGGTTGGACTCTTTTCTTCTCCGGAGTTGCCCAGGGTGTGAGGCGCCAGGCGGGTGTGGGGATACTCACAAGTCCCCGGCTGAGCGCTGCAACGTTGGAGTTTACCCCGGTGGACGAGAGGGTCGCCTCCCTACGCCTGCGGGTTGTTGGGGGGAAAACTCTGACTGTTGTTTGTGCATATGCACCAAACAAGAGTTCAGAGTATTCGGCCTTCTTGGAGACCTTGAATGGAGTCCTGTATGGGGCTCCGGAGGGGGACTCCATAGTTCTGCTGGGGGACTTCAACGCACATGTGGGCAATGACGGAGACACATGGAGAGGCGTGATTGGGAGGAACGGCCTCCCTGATCTAAACCAGAGTGGTTGTCTGTTATTGGACTTCTGTGCTAGTCATGGATTGTCTATAACAAACACCATGTTCGAACATAGGGATGCTCATAAGTGTACTTGGTACCAGAGCACCCTAGGCCGAAAGTCAATGATCGATTTTATAATCGTTTCATCTGATTTGAGGCCGTATGTTTTGGACACTCGGGTGAAGAGAGGGGCGGAGCTGTCAACTGATCACCATCTGGTGGTGAGTTGGGTCAGGGGGTGGGGGAAGACTCTGGACAGACCTGGTAAGCCCAAACGGGTGGTGCGGGTAAATTGGGAACGTCTGGAGGAAGCTCCTGTCCGACAGACCTTCAACTCACACCTCCGGCGGAGCTTTTCGTGCATCCCTGTGGAGGCTGGGGGCATTGAACCTGAGTGGACATTGTTCAAAGTTTCCATTGCTGAAGCTGCGGCAGGGAGCTGTGGTCTTAGGGTCTTAGGTGCCTCAAGGGGCGGTAACCCTCGAACACCGTGGTGGACACCGGTGGTCAGGGAAGCTGTCCGACTGAAGAAGGAGTCCTTCCGGGATATGTTATCCCAGAGGACTCCGGAGGCAGTTGCAAGGTACCGAATGGCCCGAAGGACTGCAGCCTCTGCCGTGAAAGAGGCAAAGCAGCGGGTGTGGGAGAAGTTCGGAGAAGACATGGAGAAGGACTTTCGGTCGGCACCAAGGCGCTTCTGGAAAACCGTCCGCCACCTCAGAAGGGGGAAGCGGGGAACCATCCAAGCTGTGTACAGTAAGGATGGGACGTTGTTGAGCTCAACTGAGGAGGTAATAGGGCGGTGGAAGGAGCACTTTGAGGAACTCCTAAATCCAGCTGATGCGCCCTCTTTGTTAGAGGCAGAGCTGGAGGATGACGGGGGATTGTCGTCAATTTCCCTGGTGGAGGTCACTGAGGTAGTCAAACAACTCCACAGTGGCAAAGCCCCAGGGATTGATGAGATCCGTCCAGAAATGCTGAAAGCTCTGGGTGTGGAGGGGCTGTCTTGGTTGACACGCCTACTCAACATTGCGTGGAAGTCTGGGACAGTGCCAAAGGAGTGGCAGACCGGGGTGGTGGTTCCCCTCTTCAAAAAGGGGGACCAGAGGGTGTGTACCAATTACAGGGGTATCACACTTCTCAGCCTCCCTGGTAAAGTCTACTCCAAGGTGCTGGAAAGGAGGGTTCGGCCGATAGTCGAACCTCAGGTTGAAGAGGAACAATGCGGATTCCGTCCTGGTCGTGGAACAACGGATCAGCTCTTTACTCTAGCAAGGATCCTGGAGGGAGCCTGGGAGTATGCCCATCCAGTCTACATGTGTTTTGTGGATCTGGAGAAGGCATATGACCGGGTCCCCCGGGAGACTTTGTGGGAGGTGCTGCGGGAGTATGGGGTGAGGGGGTCCCTTCTCAGGGCCATCCAATCTCTGTATGACCAAAGCGAGAGCTGTGTCCGGGTTCTCGGCAGTAAGTCGGACACGTTCCAGGTGAGGGTTGGCCTCCGCCAGGGCTGCGCTTTGTCACCAATCCTGTTCGTAGTATTTATGGACAGGATATCGAGGCGTAGTCGTGGTAGGGAGGGGTTGCAGTTCGGTGGGCTCGGGATCTCATCGCTGCTCTTTGCAGATGATGTGGTCCTGATGGCATCATCGGCCTGTGACCTTCAGCACTCACTGGATCGGTTTGCAGCCGAGTGTGAAGCGGCTGGGATGAGGATCAGCACCTCTAAATCTGAGGCCATGGTTCTCAGCAGGAAACCGATGGAGTGCCTTCTCCAGGTAGGGAATGAGTCCTTACCCCAAGTGAAGGAGTTTAAGTACCTTGGGGTCTTGTTCGCGAGTGAGGGGACAATGGAGCGGGAGATTGGTCGGAGAATCGGCGCAGCGTGGGCGGTATTACATTCAGTTTATCGCACCGTTGTGACGAAAAGAGAGCTGAGCCGGAAGGCAAAGCTCTCGATCTACCGGTCAGTTTTCGTTCCTACCCTCACCTATGGTCATGAAGGTTGGGTCATGACCGAAAGAACGAGATCCAGGGTACAAGCGGCCGAAATGGGTTTCCTCAGGAGGGTGGCTGGCGTCTCCCTTAGAGATAGGGTGAGAAGCTCAGTCATCCGTGAGGAGCTTGGAGTAGAGCCGCTGCTCCTTCACGTCGAAAGGAGCCAGTTGAGGTGGTTCGGGCATCTGGTAAGGATGCCCCCTGGGCGCCTCCCTAGGGAGGTGTTCCAGGCACGTCCAGCTGGGAGGAGGCCTCGGGGAAGACCCAGGACTAGGTGGAGGGATTACATCTCCAACCTGGCCTGGGAACGCCTCGGGATCCCCCAGTCAGAGCTGGTTAATGTGGCTCGGGAAAGTGAAGTTTGGGGTCCCCTGCTGGAGCTGCTCCCCCCGCGACCCGACCACGGATAAGCGGACGACGATGGATGGATGGATGGATATATGATTTGTTTGGAGAAAAAAAATCAAGGTTAATAAATAGAATGTGCTCATTTGCAACTTTTCGTGAAAAGCAGCATATGAGTTCATTGTTGTGTAAATGAAGAGTACTGTAGATTAATTTAAGTCGGATAAGTAAAACAGGGTATGAGTATTAATGTTACTGGATAATTGGATTGGATTGGATTGGATAAGATCAGCAGATTTGAGTTGCTTTTGACGATAAAAACCCTCGTTAGCATAGCTTAGCATAAAGAATGGAAACAGGAGGAAACTGCTAGACTCTGTAGTTAGCAAAATTGTCCTTGCAACACCTCGAAAGGTCACTATTTAACATGTTATATCCCTAAATGCCATACAAAAACTGATGTGTCTGCTGTTCCCACTCTTTATGCTAAGCTAAGCTAACCAGCTGTGGATGTTTATTAAACAGACAGATATGACAATGGTATCAATCTAATCATCTAACTCTTGGCAAGAAAGCAAAAAAATGTATTTCCCAATATGTCAAACTGTTCCTTAAGCGTTTGAAAAGTTTTAACTTTCATTAAACTTTGACATACTTTTTCCAGACTGCCACCTGATAAGATATTCTCAACTTGTTAAAAAATACACCATTTTATTTTTAATTTAACCAGAGCACACCGACATGCTCCCTGCTGTTTGAACTATAATACTGAAAAAACTGTCGAACTGCACACAAAATATGGAAAAATAATTTGAGCCAGAGCTTGCATCACTGCAACACCACAGATTGTCAAAAATATCTGTTCAAAACCTTTTCATTATTTCAACGAGAGGAGGTCTTCAGGTATTATCTTATACAGAGAGGCAACAGGTGATATTCCAGGGAAAAACTGAAATTCATTAGAAAGCAATTACTTTCCAATCACTGGCTGACATTATCAAGTCACTGTGTCCCGTACCTGTGAAGGCAATATTCCTACAATGACAAGGTGTCTTTTCCCATACAGCCCTACCTTTTCTTTGCTTATCTCTCTTCCATTTGTTCAACCATTGGTGCCCAAATGTGAAGGTAATAATGATAAGCTCACCCAGAAAGCTGGTTGGCATTACTCAAATTCTTTATATAACCTATATTCTATTTTACATCCATTTTCCACTGCTTATCTGTGTCGTGGTGGCAGCAAGCCAAGCAGAGAAGCCCAGACGCCGTTCCTCCAGCCCTTGTAAGGAGACGTTCCTAGACCAGATGGGATATAGTCCCTCTAATGTGTCCTAGGTCTGCCCCAGATTAACCTCACAAGGCGGCGGCCCGAAAGTGAGTACTTTCAGCACAAAAGAGTTGTAGTTCTACTCCAAGCCCCTTCCTCCTTACCATGCAAAAAGTCATGCTTATCAAATCAATGCTATCAATATTATAATTTAGTTTTTATTAATTAAAAAAAATCATACCTTTTAAACTTTCAATATGCTCAAACCTTGTACTGCCATTATGGCACAGTACCTATTTCCTTCAAGCTTTAATAAACTTGTAAAATTATGATCAAATAATTGTGCCTCTGCTGCTCCCTCTCCTTCTCTTCCTCTCTGGAATAATGTATCAAGTACAGCATTTAATGATCAACTATTTCTTATGGCATGTACTACTTTTACGACAGCTTAAAGGGGACAACTTATGCCCTTTTTTAGGTTCATATTTGAAATGTGGGTTTCAACTAGAATATGTTTATATGCTTTAATGTTAACGTTACTTTTCTCATATGGCTCATGGCTGCTGCACCTGTATACACCCTCCGTCTGAAACACTCTGATTTAGGGCGTGTTCCAGACAACCCGTAACTCGTGTTTTCACAACCTTCTACCCGTGAAAGTGCCCTGGAACGGTAGTTAAACCCTTAACTTAATACTCGTGAACTCGTACCAGATCGTTGTACTCCCAGTTACAGTTTTGACGTCACACACACATAAACAACGTCAACCCTGTTGTCATGCTGTACAGACGCCGGTGATTAACAGTGAGAAATAGAAATAAATATGTAACGTAAAGTAATTCCACACATTGTAATCAAAACAATACACATACGATTGTGTACTACTACAGGCTATGTTCTTTAAATGAAGCTCAAAATATGTTGCCGACTAGAAATTGCTAGTATCAGCTAATGCTAGCTAACGTCAACAGTAGGTAGCTGCTAGCTAACGCTAACACTAGCAAGAAGGGTTTGTGGTGACTTTGCCTGGAACGCTACCAAGTCGTAACTTGTGACTTGAAGTCGTAACTTACGGGCTAAAAAGTGTGTCTGGAAAGCAGCATTAGCGTCTGTCTCGTTAAGCCCCCTGTCATGACCCAGGGCCACATTCAGCCCCGACAAAACATAGCAACACGTTTTTTTTAAAAGTTGAACACACTGTTGTGTGAGCAAGCGCTGGGCCTTTTTATTAACACAAGCACGTTGCACACCGTTTCACACCATTCCGAGGAAACATGTCGTTCAAGCAGGAAACTAGCAAAATGTAACATGCCCCAGGGTTTAGTTTACTGTAGTTTCCTGTTTTATTTTGTAGGTTCTTCTCCTGTGTCATGTCTTGTGTGTTTTCCCACCTTTGATTGTCTGCCCCGCCCTGATGAGTTTCACCTGTTCCTCGTCAGCCATCATGCCACCTGTCCCTCATTACCACCCTGCTTTCCTTGTGTTTATGAGTCGTGTTCAGTGTCTGATTATCTGCTTTTGTTTCTGGTTCTCAGTGTGATTTTTTCCCAGTGTTTACTTCTCCAGTGTTTTGTATTTCTTGTAGTACAGCTTTTGTTATTAAAGCTAGTATTTTGTTTCATTAACCTGCTGACTGGTCTCCTGTATTTGGGTCCTCGTTTCAAACCCTGTACTAGTGCTGCATCAGGATCACTGAAGACAAACACTTCAGCGGTTAATGTTACTCATTAGCTTTGTTTTCAAGTAATGCAATCATCATTGGTAAGTTATTTAGAATCTGATTTTATTATGGCTGCCACTGTTTTTGTATATGTTAAGGTTTATTAGGGAAAACTTTCATAAGGAAAATGACCGTCAATCTGTGAATTTAAAGGGATACTTCACCGATTTAGCATTCAGCTTTGTATAGGTAGAAACCCGGTAGTATTTCTGAATGACCGTGCTTCCCTCCCACATGTCCCCCTGAGAGGGGAGATCTCTGCGTTGGGGGTCTGGAAATCATTCCTTCAATGACGCAAAATGACGATTTTTACGTCATTGGAGGAATGGAAGGCCAGAGGCAAAGAACTACAAACAGTAGCAGGAGCTACTTCCGCATGTTTTCAACACGCCCATCACCCGAAGCGAGCTGATCTCAGCCAGAAAAAAAAACGAAATGTCAGCCATCTTGAATTCTCGCTAAGCAGGGCTCTCTCTTCTCAGCAGCACACTTTTACAAAATGATGTGCTTTCAAACTACCGCACACGTATACCACCGGGATACATCACTACAGATCAGAGAATATTCAGGGAACGTTATTACAGACAGAATAATCAGCACACTAGGAGAGCTTCGCCTGCACGGAGACCAGCACGGAGACCAGTGGTCTCGTTGAAGCCCCGAGCCAGGGAAGTGGACATCCTCATCGGCCAAGTGGGAAGCTAACGCTAGCCGGGGAAAAGGTACATCCAGAGCGAGCTAATGCTAGCCGGCCACCTGTCCCATCAATCCTGATTGAAAGTGTCCGTTCATTAAACTACAAACTGGACTACATCAAACTTCAACGAAACTCCCAACGCGAGTTCAGAGACTTTTTCGTGGAAACATGGCTGAACAACAGCGTACCGACTGTCCAGCTACCAGGCCTGCTAGCCCTCCGACGATCCGAGCTAGAGATGCTCTGTATGAAGTTTGGCTGTGTTAACACGGACTGGTGCAGAAATGGGGTGATTTGTATCCAACTAACTGCTAACCGCTGGCGTTTGTGACTGTTACATGGCAACCATTCGACATCCCATGCTAATTCACGGCTGTGTTTATACTCGGTGTTTACAGCCCACCAACAATGCTAGTATGCATAACTGAACGTTACGGAGCCTATAATGTGTGTGCACTAAAGGTAGCCTGTTTCGTATTTGGTTTTACATAATGTCGTTTTTATAACACCACATGAGCCACGATGAAACGTTGTTTCGTGTATATGGTTCAAAAGCAGCGAAGCGAAGTGCATTCTGGGATTTGGTGTCTTTCATCCATATGAGCCAAAAACACATTTTCTGGCTTTTCTCGGCCTAGAAGGCACCAATTTAATTTTTTTTCTTCACATTTCTGCTACATAAGTGACCCAATTTAAAGATATATTCAGCTTTCCAGCGGTGAAATATCCCTTTAACTTTACCAACATTATGCACATTAACTCTAATTCTGCAAAATGACCATTTTGCCAAATAAACCATAACATACATATATATTTAATTGCCTGCTGTGCTAATCTTGTATTGTTGTTATTATCATTTATTAAAAATAGTGCTTTTTGTGGTGGTGTTTTTCAAAATACAGTGATACTGTTTACTGTCCATAGTTCTGAAGTGTGTGTCGCTAATGGTTATTTGGCTGTGTGCACGTCATGACATGTAGGTACATGACATGTAGCTGGTTTTGTTTGGTAGCAGGGGTCACTATCATGCGTTTTGCACCCCAGCCCGTTGTCAACACACACACACACACACACACACACACACACACACACACACACACACACACACACACACACACACACACACACACACACACACACACACACACACACACACACACACACACACACACACACACACACACACACACAGTGATTATTTGTAAGGAGGCTTTGCCTTTTGCTTTAGAAACCAGCTGTTTGTTTTGGTGATAACACTCATTCTCTCAGTGCTGTTTGCCCATTGCATTGTTTAGGCTGGACTAGCATCTTCTTTTGTTTCAGAGCTGGAATTGTCATAAATAACTCCGGACACAATTAGCTAGGCTTGTAATTTGCTTTTTCTTCCTGACAAGAGAAGGCGGGGTCACAGGGCCAAGGTTTAAGAGTCATGGTTCGCTACTGTTTACGTTACACTTACACATACAATACAGTAATGTATGTCATTGTGAACTCTACTCTTTGTCAGTACAATATGTAATTTTGTTGCACCCGAATATAAAAAGACATTGTTGGTTAGTCCTACTTACTTGTTGACAATTAAAAATAAACTATGCTGTTTTTATAGTTGGAGTGGATACTGTAAAATCGCTTTATTAGCCATCAAATTGAGCCTTGACACAGCTGCATCCCATACATCCTGTGAAATGTTCTAAAAAAATATTCAACCACTGGTCAGTGGAGTAGAAAGACCACACACTCTGTATTTCAGCAGGAGGTATTCCAGAAACTGGGACTAGCAAATATACCAGATCCGACGAACACAGTTAAATTTAGTGTTCAGCTTGGAAAACACACATTCTGAAATGTAAGGGTTTTATGATTGTCTTCCAAAAATGATTCCTTTTCATGTTACCATTTTCCAGCAATTATATTTTCTACTGCTCACTGTGAATTCCTCCTCACTTAGTTGCAAAAAAATTAAGAATTGCCCTTCGTCTACCTCTAATTGCAAAGAACACCTGGGGAAAGCAACTATATGTAGGTCAGTTAGAAAAGTATAAATTGCAGAAAACTTTGCTGCACATTTTTCTTTTTTATATTCCCTGGTAATTACCCAGTGAGGCTCATTGAAGAGGAACTTGACTGAATCACAGGTCAGCCAATTATAATCAAGGTAAAGGATTTGGACACTTAACAAATGTACACCATGAAAGTGTGTCTTATAGTATCTAAGCATCATCAGCTGTGTATGGTACTCAGATGCCCTATTCCCCCTCCACCAGTCAATGATGGAAAATAAGTCAATAGGAAATCCTACCACTCCAATTAATGGGAACAGAAATGGCAGAATATTGTTTTCGATTTCAAAGGTTCATTTCACAATATAATGCAAGTCATTACTCTTATCCCCTGTGGACATTATCCTAGCTCGGTTGAGAACAAATGCACACAGTTCAGTCTCAGTTCGATCACTAGAATCAAGTCAGTGGTTGTGTAATCAGGAAATCCGGGTGTGAAGTGTTTAACTCAATCAAGACAAAATGCAAATTTAGGATTATTTAAAATTGTCTTTCTGAATGCTGATTGAATTAAGAAACGCCACAATGACTTTTAAATAACCTAAGTTAACCACCAGTGTCTAAATTAGACCCATTATTGCCCCTGTGATATATTCTTCTCCAACACAACTAACCTTTTGCTCGCCCACTTCACTTCTTTTTTTTTTTTATTCCCCATCCTTGCATTTCATTCTTGCTGTCTTTTCTGTCTCTCTCTACAGGCAATTTTCCCCATTTACTTTTCCTCTCCTCGTCATGACTAAAGTCACGAGTCATTAGTAAGGACTGACCTTCTGGGAAAGGTCTTGGGTAAGCAGTGATAAAGTAGGGTTGGCCCATTGAAGAAAGCTATGCTGTAGCCCTATAATAGGTGCAGCTATAGTCCACAGAGCGGACTAATGGTCCTTAACCTCCATGTGCCATTAGCCTGAAATAAAGACAGGAGGGAGGAATACAGACTAGAGGGAGGACAAAAAGTAGTCCCCCTCTCCTCTACCCTGTCTGACATGGAGACGTGGATGATGTGAGTATTAAATGCACTTTACATGGTGCCTTTTGTATTGGCATTTCTTTTAAAAGTCACCTCGTCCACTGAGGAAGTAGGCCTTATTAGTCATCGCTAGCTGGAATTACACATGCAACACTGTACTGTGAACATACAGAACTTGAGTTGCTATATTGAATGATTGTTGTTTCATATACTATAACGCTTTGTCATGTTGACATCTGGGTAATTTTCTGTTTTGTAACTGTTTTGTAAAGTAGTACTAGCCATAAAGAGTAGACTGATCTTTATGTGGAGTGCTTCTCTAAATCTGCATTCAAAATTCTTATTTTGTAACTGGCCAGTTTGGTTGTGCCTTGTTAGCTCCTCTCCTGCAGGTTCATGTAATTGATAGGCGGGGTCATCCACTTGGGCTGAGTGGGAGCACCTGGGCCCAATGCTCCCACTCACTACATAGCCTTCCACCTTGGTCCTCTCAGAGAGACTTTTTTTTTTTTTTTCTATGCTTTGTTTGGTTCCATTATAATTTTTTCCATCAACACCCGCACACCATCCCACACATCCACTCACTGACACAGCTGACTTTACTGCCATCTACATCTCTTTTGCAATTCAGTTAATTTTTTTTGTGAATAAATCAGTTAATTTTACTAAAGATTCTCTATAATTAAAGAGAATGCATTACAAGTTACCCCAATTTTATGAAAAGGTACACACTTCTCCCCAGTGAGCATGGCCATGTTTGTTATATTTGCATAATGTATTTACATTTTCTTTTACTTGCATTAGATATTTACACAGCTAAAAGAGGGAGATGTTAGAGATTGGTAAAAGCAAGATGGCACCTGTGTTTGGTCTTGCCACTGCTGCATCGCATTTGTGTCAATTTTCTCTGTTTGGGCTCGTCTTTTTTGTTGTCATATCAGCCCTATCAATTAACAACTGTCTCTGCTGCTCGTACTTATGATCGTTGTTGGACATCGGAGTCTATGGAAAGAATATGTAATTGTAAGTTACAAAATTTCTGCCCCCGTTTGTGCATCCTCCCTCCTCACCTGAGTACCGGCTCCTACTCACGGGCCAAGGACCTGGAAATCGTGTGTGTGTGTGTGTGTGTGTGTATAAAAAGTGGCACCTGTGTAATCAAGCCTTCCCACTCATAAAAAGCCTTGTTCTTGGATAAATGAATTAATCCAGCTTTTTAGGAGAAATTGTCGACAGGTATGGAAGTCGACTAAACTCGAGATTCATAGACTTGACCTTAGGGAACTAAGGGCTTCCTTAAATGAAATGCTACATCTCAATACTTCTGTCAGCTAATATCCTCAAACAAGAAAAAAACCCAAATCTTGTTTTGATACTAACAAAATGGGTTTTCCTACTGCCCTTCAAGTCCCTGTGTTCTCAAAACCAGACTGTAATGAATTTCTTTGTAGAAAAGATCAGATGTCAGGGCAAACATCTCACCATCACCTTTGTAGAATTCGGCCTGCAATTTGTCTCCTCATTCTTGGTCCTCCTTTAGACCTGTGACATTACAGGACATCACCACTCTGCTAGATAAATTGAAACCATCCTCTTGTCCTACTGATGTTCTCCCTACTGTTTTTGTTTTTACAACTTTTTGATTTGATAGACCCCTGTATCGTGGAAATGCTTAATATTTTACTTTCAGCTGGTATGGTTTCCAATTCAATTTTTTTTTTTTAAACAGGCTGTTGTTGAACCAGCACTGAAAAATCCAAGTTTGGATCCATCACAACCCAAAAATTACAGGCCAATGTCGACACTTTCATGTCAAATTTTAGAAAAAGTTGTAGCAGAGCAGATAAGACGGAAATACTAATTATTGCCCCTGAAAGTAGCGTCCCGCTGATTAAGCAGCATATTGGTGCTTTAGGCTCGTCCAGCCGAGCCTAAGGAATTTAGTTGTTTTTGATTCTGCAATGTCCTTGGAGCAAACTTCTTCTTTCAACTAAGGAACATATTAAAACTTAGAACTTTGGTGGTGAAGGTTGAATTGTAAATGATCATCCATGCTTTTGTTTAGATTATTGTAACCGTCTTTTTACTTGTTTGAACAAGAGGGAGCTTTACAGTCTGCTGCTGGTTGTTCAGAAGTCCGCTGTGAGGCTCACCTGTTTTTAGCATCACTTCACTTGTGACCAGTTCATTTTAGAATTCATTTTAAAAGTCTGGTCCTTACTTTTAGAGCCTTGTACGGACTAGGGCGGGGGGGGGGGCCTTGACCAACTGCCATGACCATGCTTCGCTTGTTTTCAAGCCATGATGTCTCTCTTTTTCTCATTTTTCTCTTTTATGACTGTCTGGTTGTATGTGCATATGTTTTCCTTGTATTCTTATGTCTTCTATTTATTGTATTTCAATTTATTGTTAAGCACTTTGTGATTTTTATCTGTGAAAAGTGAGTATATAAATCAACTTTACTTACTAGCGTACTTCAGCCCAAGAATTTTCAACATGTCCCGGACGCCTAGGGGGTCCTCAGAGTTACTGCATGGCTTTTTGAAAGTTTTTAAAAAAAACTAAAATGTCAACATGAATCTAACTTATTAGCAAATATATCAGCCTATATGTGGGTGGAAAAACTGATAGGCTTACTGGCCTATAGGTAAGGTAGCCATCCACAGATAGCTAATCCTAAGGATTCACTCTGCCACATGTTTTAACATTAAAACATGATTTACAAACTCATGGTAACAATTACTTTAATAGCTTAGTATTCTATGCATTTAAAATGTATGTAGGCTTTAGGCCTCCCTACGCATTAATGTAGGTCAAGTTTAATATGCAACTTAATTTTATACAATATATGTAGTAGGGGGGTCCCTGCTCTGTGTCTCTTTCAGTTAAGAGATCCTTGGCTTAAAAAAAACACGTTAAATCTGTGCTTTAGCCTGTTCTTGAGACAGAAACATGTCTCGGACAAAGTTAATTTTCTCCTGATTTTCTTTTTTTTTTTTTTAAATAGTAATTTTTTTAAGTCATGATAAATCATGCCACAACCTTTTCTATAATAATCTTCTTTCCCTTTATACCTAAAGGGTGCAATACTTATAAATAAGATTATCTGCTGTTAGCATATACAGTGTGTGTGGTGTGTGTTTTTATTTGTGCATTCAGAAACTGATTCATGAGATGGATTTCAAATTGCCTGGAACTAATTCATCTTGCTGTCACAATCTGCCCATCTACACAAGGTCAAAAGTGATATAAACAGGTAAACCACACGTGCTACAAGGCCACATGTTAAGTGCACAATTAATCACAAGACTTTGTTATTCAGTAGATGGTGGCAATGCATTAGTGAGCAGTGAACAAGACAAGTGAACATTTCATCAACTTCTGATTTTGAGGTCTGATCACATTGTGGTGATTAAAGCCCAGAACACTGAGAACATGGCGATTTTATTTTTTTATTTTTATTTTTTTAATTTCAAAACATGCAAAAATAAATGAATACAACCACAAATTATGCATCTTGACCGTGCAAATGAATGCCCACATGTCATAGACATGTTTCCATCAAACCCTTTTGGTATAGTACCTTTTTAGATTAGATTCAACTTTATTGTCATTGTGCAGTGTACAAAGACAGCGAAATGCAACAATGAGTAAAAGCAAACTGCCAATTAGAACCCTGCTCTTGCAAACAAAATTTAAATGCTTTGAAAATGTTCACCAAACCTGTCCATTGCAGCGCATCAGTTCTCACTTTTGTCTGTGAGAAAGAAAAGATGCTGATTTCACATCACTATATATATTTTACAAATTATTCCTTTACCACGATTTTTGTGAGTTCCTTATTTTGAGGTTAGAGATAAACACATCTATCTTTAATAAGGCCACTAGATTATTTTAAGAGATTTGCCATGGGAATGTTTACATTGATAGAAAGACTCATGCTGATAGCTGCGCTTAAATGTAGTCGATTCTTCAAATGAATCACACCTCCAAATCTGCCTCGAACAACTGTCAAAGCACAGGCATTCTGTTTAGCATATTACGGCTAATCAATTAACGGCTGTGTTGATTAATTGCAGTCTAAGTTATATCTAGCAGACTAGAAGATGACGGTAGAGACCTGCTCCTATGATACTATTGATTATACGAGCAGCCAGCTACCATCTTGCGGCAACATAATGTGTCACTGTGCCGGTCGCAGCAGGAGAAAGCCCCTTCTGGTGCCGGCCTGCATGCTCTTATTCTGAGGTGTATTATTGAATAGCTGTCCATCATAACAGTGCTGGAGTAGACATATCCTGCACTGGCACAGGCAGGGAGCAGATGGTGCCATTTTTTATTAATGACATAACATCAACATTATGCTGTGTACACATCAAAACAAGATGCACATATCACAGCAGTGGGTGGACACATGCAGTGCAGCCTTTAAGCATAAACTATCCATATATCACCTTATGTGTGTGTTACATAGAATGTTAAACATGCTGTTAAATACCAAGTTGATACAACCAGTCCATTGTTCAGTTTCTTGTACAAAACCGTGATTTTAGTAAGGTTACATCCTACTGATTATAGTCTGTTAGACAGTACAAGCCACTAATGGGGTGTGTGTACATATTAAATACAATTTGAGAAGAACAAGCAAGCATTTTTTAAGTTTCATGAGCTCAATCTCTACTGATTTTACATCTACTGCTGCAGGCTGGTCAATCCACATTCTCTTTCAGCACTGACTTGGCAAATATCATTACATATTTAGGGAATAGCAGTTCATTGGCTAGTAGTTGAGACGACTGTCTATTAATAAACATGGTCACTGGGGCTTGGCTCTGCGAGGGTTTGTTACTGATAGAATTGATAAAAAGAAAAATACCCAGACACTTCCGCTCAGCTTTGACTCTCAAAAGTAACGTACTGCTGTGATGCTCTATGAGAGAAGAGAGAAGAGAGAAGAAGAAGAGTCACAGATCATAGTTTACTTGAACTTGTGGGAGAGGAGGAACTGGAATGATTTTGATTGCTTCCTTCTTCCTCCCACAGAAGCGCTTATGAATTTCAAGGCAGATTACTGTCTGTGTCGCTTTGTATTACTGATATGAGTGTAGCAATTTAATTTCTGTTGCAATAACATCTAATATTGTTGGTAGTAATATCAGTATGTCTCACTTATTATTATTATTATTATTATTATTATTATTATTGCAATATGTAAATGAGAGAGAGAGAGAGACCTAAATACACACATGCACAAACAGGACCTATACTTTAGACTTTTCGCTGCCAGTCCCCACTCTGTACATGCTCCGCGGGTCCATGGACTGAGCTGCTGCAGCCCCGCCACTTTATGCTGTAGTTCAATGTAAAATATGCTGTGACTAAGAAAATCGTTAATCATGTCATGCAAAATAGGGACAGCAAAAACAGGCTAATGACAGTGTGGCCTTGGCCTTGTTTTACAACGCAGGCTGTCAATAGTTGTCGTATAAAGACTAAGTGAGTAAGAACATAAGAGGTCTTAGTGAAAATGACTGATCAAAGACTGGAGGTAGGTTAATTGGAGCGTACATCAAAGATGCTGGTTTCTCAGGAGAGAAGCTCCACGTTACCACGTTTGACACAGGGGGGCTCTCCAAGCATATCACAAACCAACCTTATCTCTGATGCTTTACACTTGACCCCCCCCCCCCCCCCCCCCCACCCACCCAGGATGCAAGCTAGCATCCTGCAGAGGAAAATGCTTTTTCATAAAAGCGCTACTGTTTATCTCAGCGGAAAAGCAATATATCATACTGTGCTCGTTCTCTCTCTCTCTCGAACTGATTTGATGGAATTCCAAGAATGTCACCAGCATTGCATTGACATTACAGGCAGACATAGTGGCTGACTTTTGCACTCTTACAGCACAATACACAGATTTCTTTTTTTTCTTCTTTTTTTTATAAACAAAAATACTCTTTCTGCATCAGTGGTCAGTCTAATGAAAACAAGGTACATCGGTACATCTTCTCCCCACATGGTTGCCACAAGACTTTATGTAAACTCCATTAAAATTGCAGAAAAAAATGTAATTAGTGTTAGGCATCACTAAGCATCAGCTCAGCAGTAATTCACTCCTTTTCTCTTTTTTTCTTTTCTTTCCCTCCTTCTTCCCTCCCACCAATTCAGAATAGTCAGGGATGAAATTTACCAAGGATCCAGGAAATGCTTACCGAGGATTACACAGGAAGCACACAGCTACTTGCACTCTAGCATTAACTGAGGCTTAGGTTTCAATATAGTATGCATATAAACTCCTCCCTGGTGTTTTGAAGACCAGCATTAGAGAAATAATATATGCACCCCCTTATGCTTCTGCCATTTATTATATTGTAGCTCTCTCCGTGCCTATGAACTATTTCATTAATGTATATAACGTTCGGCCGGCAGTCATCAATATAAAAAGCCTGCATTAATCTTGCTGTCTCTCACATTGACTGATTGCCTTGTCTTCTATACACTAAGTGAATTAATTACAGTCTCATGTCCGCTTAAGCACCTGCAAGGAGAAAGGGGCTTAAGAAAACTGATAAAGATACGTTGTACAGTCCATTAGAGACAAATCGGTTCACATGATTTAAATTCTATGATTAATATGCATGATGATGAACACAGGACTATTAAACAATATGAGATTTAATTTTAGGACCTCGGATGTGCACTGCATAAATACCAACTATTGATGATCAAACGTTGAGTTGGCAGGACTAGGCTGGTGTAGGTTTTTTGGCTTATGCGTTCATGCCTCCCTGCACTCTTTGAAATTCATGACAGTGTTAAGGCCCCAGGATTTAATTAAACCAATTCAGGCGCGGTGGCAAAGTGGATTGGTTAATGCAGCGCTGTGGAACAAGGAAAGGCAAACTGGGAGGTCATAGCAGCAGGGAAACCTGTGCTGCTGAAGCACTGATAAAAGCGTAGTTGATGGAGTTGTGGCACAATGAGAAGATGAGAGGAAACGGCACTGAATATTGCCATGGAAGATAAATTGCTAAGGCACAATGTTTGCATATGAAAGTATCATTAATATATACTGCAAATCCCTGTCATTACTACATGTGGTCACATAACAGTAAGAATCCATCTGCTTATGTCTGTCTCTCTCTGATGAATGTTTAAATAAAAGGTGTTTCCTGATACCTGCACAGTATTTGCACATAATACAGTGTCAGCTTGTGTGATGTATTTCTACTGATTGCCTGCCATGCTCAAGTATCCATTAAGACTGAAAGTGTGATTTTCACAGCACACAGGGGCTAACTTGGTTAATGAGGTCATCTTGTCCCTCACACAAATGTATGGCTTTAAGTGGCTCCAGCTTAGATGATGAATCTATTGAAGTACAAAAAAAACAAGACTAAATTTACGGCCTTAATTTGACCTCCTAAGCCCTGCCCCCTTAATTACTGTTTCTATGCTTGTCAAGCTTTCCTTTGTCACACGGAAAATATCCCGTTCACAATGATAATGTTGGCAGATGTACCACTTGAAATGTTAAGGAATTTATGAAACCACAATTCAGACAGACAAAAGCAGCCTTCTCAATTCTAGTCCAGAGCAGTCAAATTTACCAGATGAAAACTTTACAAAAGCTATCCTACCAATTAAAAGAACATTAGCTTTGTATGTTGGTTAAAAACCCTGTCTCCGGTTGTCTCTGTTTCCAGCTGACTCACTTTGAAATTAGAGTCTTAAAGATTCACTCGATAGCTACATACTGGTGCTGTCAAGCGATTTAAAAAATGTAATCAAGTGAATCACAGTCATGGTCTGTGATTAATCACAAATTTTAAAATACTAGGATTTTATGGAATGCGGTTTTATTCAGAATTAAATAAATAAATAAATACATAAATAAATGTATAAATACATAAATAAATAAATATGCCTTTGAAATACATCATGAAATAAATGAGGCAATAAATACATAAATAATTAAATGTAATTATTTCATGGTACTTTTATTTCATAAGTCCACATTTATTTATTTCAAGAGACTTTTATTTCATAAGTCCACATTTATTTATTTCAAGAGACTTTTATTTTCCTAATGCCACATTTATTTATTTCCGTGGACTTTTATGTCATAATGCCACATTTATTTGAAGTTCTTATATGCAAATCAGGGGACATGGCTATCTCTCACATTCAGAACAGAGCCGTGGGAAAAAAAAGGGCTGGTGAAGTGGGTGCAACCAAGGGGGCAGGCTTCTCTCCTCAGAGCGAAGCCGCGATGGCGCCATTTTATGCTACCCAAACCATCACCCCCCGTTAGCATTCCACTGACTGTCATTCATTTTGGCGTCACTTTGACAGCCAATAACTTTACATCTGAAGCGTTTAAAGACTTCATTTGTCCATCGTTTATTTCTAAAGAAACACAACAATGTATAAAAGGCTCCATTACCTTGTACCTCACGTTATGGCTCCGTAGCAGACGTTTTTATAAAATAGGCTAATGATTGTGTCATAACCACGCGACCTACTGTCGCGTAGTAGAGGAATTACCGTATAGTACAGGAGAAGCTCGCAGGCAGTTTGGACGTACATTAGCTGTTTAGTTTAATTACTAATGTTAACTAGCATTTTAGTTAGCAATAATTAGCCTGTGCCTATGTTATCTCCTTACATATACCTACGCTCTCCGTCTCTGCAAGATTGGGAATGATTGAGATTTCTCTTGGCACAGCTACCAGAAGACTTACAACGTTCAGACACGTTGCTCACATCACATCTACGGCGGGAAGCTCAGTTTGCAGCTGCACAATAACGCTCAGTAACGCTCAACCATCACCGGAAAAGTGCTTCTAATAGACTACACTTGTCTCCATCAAAAACAGCGGAGTCACTGGGTCAATTTTATATACTGTCTTTGGGTGCAACACGACCGGCAGTTCGCGGTGCTCTTTACTCAGCGCACAGTCACCTATTCTAACTATTGGGGGAAACTAGCTAGACCACCAACTAGCTGACCTGACAGAGCACCACAGCTCGCGGTGCTTTGTACCCACTGCGGGTTGGGCAAACGACTGCTCTAATTCACATTAAACTGAACATTTCCGTTGAAGGTGAAGTGAGACAAGGTGAATGGGAGTTCTTCTCAAAGAGAAACGGGTATCTCTCTCTCCCCGTGTGTGTGTGTGTGTGTGTGTGTGTGTGTGTGTGTGGGGGGGGGGGGGGGTGGCTTACAGCGGGTTCTCCGAGCGTGACTGTCCGAGCGACGAGCTAGCGGCCCCGGCAGGCGCTGGCTGGCTGTACGGTCACTTTAGGGAGCTTCTCAACTCCGAAAACTTTGAAGCAAATTGAACGATTTTCGCAAGACTGCCTATA
The DNA here is from genome assembly GCA_023631565.1 of Gymnocephalus cernua. NCBI lineage: Eukaryota > Metazoa > Chordata > Actinopteri > Perciformes > Percidae > Gymnocephalus > Gymnocephalus cernua. The sequence goes on from CM042442.1 coordinate 27,181,531, forward strand.
TTTGAAATCTAAACAATTAATTTCTCACCTAAAACATTCTCAGAAGTGAATTTAGTGATGAATAAGATGGCGAGAATTGTTAAAATTGTCCTGTTGTTGGTCTGCCAAAGAAGTCCCATTCACCTGGTTCTGAATGTGAGGGATAACCACACCCCCTGATTTGCATATAAGAACTGGACATGAAATAGAGGGAAATAAATAAATGTGGCATTATGAAATGTGGCATTATGAAATAAAAGTCTCTTGAAATAAATGTGGACTTATGAAATAAAAGTATCTTGAAATAAATAAATGTGGACTTATGAAATAAAAGTACCATGAAATTAAATGTATTTAATTATTTATGTATTTATTGCCTCATTTATTTCATGATGTATTTCAAAGGCTTATTTATTCATGTATTTATTCATTTATTTATGTATTTAATTCTGAATAAAACGGCATTCTATACGATTTACTTGTAAATGTGCAGTGTTGAAATAAATAAATGCATGACAAACTAGTTTAAAGAAACAGATTCTTCAGTTTTTTTATTAATTCAACCATTAACATGTATTAAACAAGTGTTCAATAACAATCTTAATTTGTTGAGGCATCCATATGAACTGCAGACATATTTAGCAGTAACCAATAACTGTTACAAAGTAATGTACCTCCTAATTATTATTTTTTTTTGCATAGTAACATCAACTCAAATGAATGCAACAATAAGTAGGCCTATTTTGGAAACAGAATGCCATAATGTACGTGAAGCGACAGAGGGAACAGTCTATACTTTTGGTTAAAGATAATTACTTCAAACAGTGTGCATCTGTGCAACATGCCTCCTGTCAACCAATCATACAGTCTAATCTCCTTTTAACCAGAAGCTCAGGCGGATGTCCAGATGATAGAGCTGACCTCTTCTTTGGCAGAATGTTGGCTGTCTCTCATATGGCACTGTTGAGGCAGGTGTATCCAAGTACCTTTTTTGCAATATGGGCCAGCTTACCATATGCACCTGCTTGTGACGACCATGTCCAGTGATCTCCAGTAAGTGCAATAAAAGTAAGTACCTTCTGCCAACTGCCTCACTTTCATAGCTTTTTCAGTGTCCTACAGTTCATGTATTCTCATAGTAGTTCCCCTGGAAGGTAGCGTGTATGATGGGTCGCCTGTGGCAATCTGAATGTCTTGAAGCCCCCAGTCCTGAACTATGTAGATGGGCCTGCAGTCTGTAGCGACCCATTTAGTGATTGCACTAGTTAGCTTTGCTGTTGTTGTTTTGACAAACTAGCGCCGGCTGACTAGCACGGCTTGTTGACCCTGTCACACAAAGTGTAGTCTATATATATATATATATATATATATATATATATATATATATATATATATATATATATATATATATATATATATACATATACATATATATATATATATATATATCCAAGATGTTCCTCTTCCAGGATTGCTCTGTTGCCGCCAGAAATCTCGCCTGATGACACTCTTTTCGGCAGGATGCCCGTAACCTTCTGCTTTCTTTGTGTTGTAATTCTAAACTCTGGTCGATTTATGAGGACTATGGTTAACTGGTTCTCAGATCTCTGCAGGATAAATCCAGACAGCTAGTTAGGCTGTCCAATCTGAGTTTTCTGTTGCACGGTGGCTCTGTCCGTTGTTTAGCACTGCCCATGACAATTGTGAGCATTATGGAGTAAGGTCTGGCAAAGCGAAACTACACGAAGAGTAACCATCCACGCTACGGTAACGGGAATGTGATGGGGTCAAACTTGATACAATGCTTACTTTGCATTAAAAAAATAACATTTTCTTTTTTTTTTTTAGATTAATGGCATGCGTTAGTGCTTTAACGTTGACAGCCCTACTACATACATGATATATTTTTAACCTAACCTATAACACCACAAATGCTGGTTAACAAAGTGCTTCACTCAGTTACGACTGTAAGTAGTAAGCTACTTAGCCAGGCGTGCTAACGAATGTAGTTTACATTAGAGCAGATAAACCCAACGTAAGCCATTTAATCTGCTCCTAACACTTCACTACACTAGTTCTTGTGTCTTTGGTTTTGGAAAAGGTAGAGAGAAAAAGCACCACCATCCACACTCTGTACAATGTATCTCTTTTTCTAAAACCCCATGCACACCGCTTCCATATGTGGAGAAATCCAAAACCTGACAGGCCTGCTGTGCCTAGTTGCTGGTAGCTACACTTTGACAATCACTGTGGGGTTGAGCAAACGGTCAATTGCAATCAATTGCCAACCCTGAGGTGGATGAGTTATGAACTGAACTTAAGTGACAATGCCAGCAGCCACACCTGTAAAATAACACTGAGATGATGGTAAAACGCTTCAGTTGTGTCTGCTTTTTTTTTGTTGTTTAAGGATCACATGAATTTTGAAGCTCATAAGAAATCTTGACAGAGAAATAAGTATTACAATTATAATTTTAGAAAACTAACCACTGCCCAGAAGCCAAGCCGACAGTGCTGCATCATGAAAGTAAAGCCAGGGAATAGTCAGTTAATGCTAAAACACTTCTGCTGCCTGATATTCTGTAGCATCACCCATCAGCAGCCAATCACGCCACGTCTGTGTTTACTGCCTTTACCGTTAACAGTAACAGGCACTATAGCCGTGAACTAGTTTAGATCAGCTGCTGCAAAGAAGAACACTGATGCAATTTACAGTAATTGCCAGTGACATGATCTGACACAAAGTATAGCTCCAAACCATTAAACAGATGTTTCACTGGA